>BQNB010000189.1:172481-197859 GCA_026074375.1 Tanacetum coccineum
GTTATTTCGTTTGGATATGTCTATCTTTTGAGAACTTATGTACCTTAAGTCGTGTTGACTTATTATCCTTTGGTTATTTATTAAGACTTCCGCTGTTTATGCTTGTGTTATGATTATGTATGCTTTGATGTCACACCATATTTGTAATACTTCTACCCTTTTGGGTCGGGGCGTTACACTTAAACTCTCGATGTGTTACAAAAACACTTTCACTAAGTAACACGTCGACTGATTTTCAAACCAATTTTTTCTTTATTGCTAACTGTTTTATTACAGGTTCATATAAAGATGGAGATGGTGTCATCATGTTCCGGCAGAGACAAGTTCATTACCGCATGCTCATACTTGACCTACACATTCAAAGAAATCATGAAAGCTCAAGCATATGTTTTCTAAGCTTCCGCAACTCTGATATCACACGTCCCTCTTGAAGTGGCCAAGTATTAAAGTTAAAGAACTTCAAGAACAAATTATTTAAGTTTTCAAGATCAAGAAAGGTATGAGCATGTCGGTCCGCAATACACAAGACCACAAGGCGGCGAAAGATCACAAGATGATGATCAGAGATTGGATTTGGCTGATGATCTCAAGAAAGCTCAAGATCACATATCAAGTACAAACACAAGCCACAAAACAAAGTCCACTACATCAATGTACAATATATCTCATGAAGAATCAAAGACTACGAGCTAAACACTAGATCAATCAGAAGATTGCTAAGCTTAAGTTAGTATTTTCTGGGGTGACCTCCCTTAAGGGGAGATTGTTAGATATTAGAAAAAGACTTGGTCACCCCGTGTATTTTACTGTTTATTATAGCTCGTAGTCAATAGTTAATCGTATGGCATTCGGTATTGGGTCAGGTAATTAAACCCAACGTGTAAGCCTATGCCAAGGCCTATGGGCCGGTTTGTAAGACACTATATAAGCCTCTTCCTTGCCATGGAAGAGGTGGTTAGTCATTTCATTATACAAGTTACATTTTCTCTAACTAGAAAGCTTTCTCTCCCACTTTCTCTCTCTAAGATTCGGCTAACACATCTATCTTCCATTGTGTTATGATTTCCAATATCCTACATTTCTTTTCTTTTGTTAGTTATCTTTATTTGACAGAAATTGAGTTCTTGGAGGGCCATTTATGACAAGTTGAAGTAACTTTGGGAGCTCTAATGGTCAAGCCTATATAAGCATCAATCCGGCTCAATTATCTTCACTTTTACATGTTGTTTTCTCTCTCTTTAAAGTTGTAATACTCCATTGTTGAATCTTTGATCTTGTTTTAGGGTTTGTTAAGTAATCTGTTTGAAACTAATTATGTATTAATTGAGTCTTGTAATCTTTTTTTCTTCTAAGTCTTGAAAACATCTCTCAACATTCGAAGTTGAGCTAATATGCAGTTTAAATAAAAATAGGAATGTTGACTGAATTAGATTGATTGATGTGTTTCTTGAGTATTGAGTCGTAAAATAGTATAAATCGGTTTCAGTTACTTTTTTCTATGTTTTTTATTCTTAATTAGGTGTTGTGTTTGTCTTTGCATTAGTTTTTGTGTGTGTTTTATTTTTTCAGTTGCTGGCACTGCATGGCGCGCCTAGGCCTATTATTGATGTCATTACCATCCGGCTAAGGATTGTTTTCGGTCTTTTGTTTTATTGATTTTAAATTGGGTGTTGTGTTTGTGTTGCCTTTTTTTGTAAGTTATATTTGGCATCAAAAAGCAAACCATGGAAGATGGAAGAAGATGGTGAAAATTTGAATCTACCATTTATATTCTAAACGCTGTTATGATTTTCATTGTTAGTTCTTCTAACTGTTTTTCTTACACTGTTAGTCCTTATTATGTTTATAATATTAGTCCATTAGTTATTTTTTCTTATATATTTGTGTCCTTAATTTGTATTAAATTTGGCTTTTGTGTATAAATAAAATGTGTTTGTATTAATGAAAATGAAAAAGAAAAATAAAAAATAAAAATCGAGACCCATTGTCGCCTATAACATGTTATATTAGAAGATGGTATTTAAAATATAGAAGTGTTATAGGTGTATAAGATGACATGGCAGCGTCTATAACAATTATAGGTGCTAACTGCACCTAGCAATCAAAGAGTGCTAGGTGTAGTTGCGGTTATCCGCGTCAAGTGAACTTTTAACTTATAACATTCTTATAGCGTTGGGTACAGTGTGGTGTCATGGCTTCAAGCCGTGGGAAAAGTGGTGTCACGTCAGCACTATTTCCCATGGCACCAAGCTTCACATGACACCAAAAATACCTCCCTGGTTGGCACCACAAAATGTGGTGTCATGAGCTATTTTTTTCATTTATATAAATAAACAATACACAATTTAACTTAAATAAATTTCATTAAAATAAAAACACCTTACATTAAATAAAAAAGACATTACATAAAAATAAAAAACATAGTACGTTAAAAAAAGACGTAAACATAAAAGACATAAAGTAAACTAGTTTTGTGGTTGATATAAAGCCTGGATTCATATTTTTTGTGCGTTGATGATAGCCGCGTCAACCAGATTCATCTCGCGTGTATCCATTTGTGGGACTTTCAAGTCTTCGGCTACCTTTTGAAAACTGATTAACTCAAATCTCGCCGACGTCTCGCGCTCCAAATGCTTCATTTTTTCCTTACGTTGTTGTTGGAGCATATCTTGAAACATTGTCGGGTTTGAACCGGAATTAGCGGACGAGTTTGTAGAACGTTGACTTTTAGCTATTCTTTGTTTGCGGGTAGACGCGGCAACTCGTCATCTCCAAAAAGCTCAGTTTCCTCATCGGTAACCCGTCCCCGGTTTCTTCTTGCGTTTTCGGAATCGGGATTTTTCCACTTTGTGCTTGTCTTTCAAAAATGACCAAGCGCTCTTGTGCTTAAATTACATACCCATGACACTTTTATACAATATTTCAACCCTTTTTATCTAATCATTATCGTTCTCCCCGCTCATAACCATTGTTTCGTTCACCAACGAATTAAACCTTCCGACCTCTTAGTTCATCGGAGTCCACTTTCACGTCAACATGTTCTTGGTACGATTCGGGAAGTTGTTTTTCTGGGCTTGTTCATTGTATTGTTTGAGAACTTTGTACCAAAACGTATCATTTTTTGTTCCGAACCGACATTAGAATCCTCGGATATCTGTATGTAACATTCGGCCAAAAGTAACTCCTCGTATTGGGACCAAAGTTTCGAGTACCGGCATCATCGGGTTTTGGTTCGCGATCTTTCTTAGCCATTTTTTTGAGACGTTTTTCCTTTGTATTCGACGACATCGGGATCGCGTCAACTACTTGTCTTGTGGTTGTTGGGATTGTTGTTCGGATTGATGTTGGGAATAAGCGGGTTGGTTTAGATTTTGTTGAGAAATTTGGGTATGTTAGAATTGTTGTTGAAGTTGCCATTGTTGAAATAAAAGTTGTTAATCGGGTGAAACATATGGGTTATAGTTGGCATGGTGAGCAGGGATTTGCGTGTATGAAAGTTGAGTGGAGGAGGTGGAATGTGCGGATGAAGTCGTGTTGGGATGAGACGAAGAAGACGGGACCAGTATTTGGTTTTGTGGGTCGTTGAGCATAGCGTTTATCCATTGTTAGTTGTGATTCATTTTAGAAGAGTGAAGTAGAAAATATTGTATTGTGAATTATATTGGAAGAATGTGTAAAATATGGTTGAATGAGAAGATAATTATAGGATTTTTAAGGGTAAAAATTTGAAAAAATGGGGAGTTTAATACAAAAACGGCTATTTTTTTGCATCCTCCCGTTTTATAACGGTAAGAAATTCAAAAAAAACAAAAAAGGGGAAAATTCTTTGTCGTGAGCTGGTTGCTTCGGCGCGAGGGTTTATGGCGCCATGCTCGGTATCATTGGCTTGAGAATTTCGCCATAGCACCACTGTACCCCTATCTCTTAAAACATAAAACAGGAAAAACATCATCCCCATCAATAACATGTTATAGGATCACGTAGGTCCCAATTAAAAAAAACAACTTACTCCACTTTTACACACTCAAAAAAAGAAAAAAACAATCGGATAACATGCGTTAATAGCAGAGGAGCACACAGCCCGACCGAGCCGAAAAAAGCCCAGGCTTTTATAGTTAACAAAATTTCAGGCCTAAAAAAGCCCGTGCCCTGACCAAAAAATTAGGCATGTTTCGGCCCTATCGGTCCGGACAGGGCTTAACCCTGCCTAGACTAGAGCTTTTTTGGCTTTTTTGATCTATTTTTAAATAATAATATACTTATTATATGTGAGAATATTTTATCAACATTTGTAAATACATTATTACAATTTAATAAAACAAAGCTACATAATATAAAAAAACACATTAATTGCACAATAAAAGTTCTTTAACAACAAATTACAAGCATTCGATTTAATTGTTTAAATGTCATCTTCACATATTCATCGTCATTAAGTAGCTGCTTATTTAATACTAGTCTCTTCATCATATTCGTTGATATGTTTAGACGGTCATTCTTTACTTCGCACGGGCTTGGATCTATGCTCCCTTCCTTTTTTGTTATATTCGTTGATAGTGTCTAGATATTTAAAGTCATTCAATTTACTCAATTTTAAAATCGCATATCAATTGAAACAATTGAAAACTCAAAAGTTACACCTCAATTGAACTTTTAAACAACTATGACATTAATAAAAAACAAATAACAACATTAACTTTTATACATTCAAACAAGTTAAACTTATTTATAAGTGATTATATTGTTGTAATTTCATTATACATTGTTCTAAGTAATTATTATGTTGTATATTAGTATATAAATAACACATAATTTAGGCTTTCTTTTAAAAAAGACTGGACTTTTTTTCTAGTAGAAAGCCCGGGCTTTCGGGCTTTTTGCGGGCTTTTCAAAAGCCCTGGCTTTCGTGCTATTTGACAGACTTTTTTGGGCGGCTTAGCCCGGGCTAGACCAGGCCCGGGCCGGACCGGGCTTTGGTGAAAAATGACCATATAAACATGACAGGCTTTAGTCCTGGCTTTTTCACACCGGACTTTTCGGGCTTTTCCTAAGCCAGACTAAGTCCGAGCTCGGGCTTTAGCCCATCTTTGCATCTTTAGTTCATAGTATAACATGTGCATCTATAACACCAAAAATGCCTACAACGAGGCTTATAAAATATGCGCCACACATTAAGAATGCTAGGTGCAGTGCGGGTGTCACATTAGCTTTTGCCCTATAATACACAAAAAGTAGAAAAAAAACTACCCAATAACATTATTATAACACGCCACAAGAAAAACCCCTTTTACTCTAAAAAAATTGAAAAATCACACACACAAACTACGTTTGTTATGTGTATAACATGTGCACCTATAACTTACCTATAATACAAGTGACGATGACCATTAGAATGCCCATCAAAAACACCCATCAGAACGGCCATCATAAAAACCCATCAGAATCGACCATCAGAAACGCACCATAAACCCCATCAACAACCTACCAAAAGACCCCACTTATCAGCAACACCGACCATGAAAAGTCTTTATAGTCGGACCTTGCATAAAATATATTCATAAATAATTAAGAAAATAATTATATTGGAAACCGAAGAAAGATACCAAACAATTCAAAGAAACTTACAATACCTGGATGAAGCATCTTAGTAAGGATTTATAGAGTGAATATTGTGATAGAAACGCAATCTGGTTGTATGAATATAATATCGTATTTGGACAATTACATCTTTTAAGAAAAACACTAATCAGAAACCTTTAATCAGAAACAGCCATCAGTAACCTGTGAGTAACCCGTCATCAAAAACATGTCTTCGAAAACACATCATCAGGAAGGCGTCATCATAACCCCGTATCATAAATCCCACATCAGTAACCCAATATCACAAACCCTCATCAGAAACCTATCATATATTGCAGAAGGTTTGTTAAGTGGAAAGCGAAATTAAAAAGCAATAATAAGAAACCGATATAAAGAATCAGACCACATCAGAAACCTGACATAATAACCCGTCATAATAACTTGTCATCAGAAAGCCTCCAAAAACACTCTGTATCAGAAACCGTCAGCATAAACCCTCCATTATAAACCTTTATCAGACCCCCTCATAAGCAACTCATTAGAATCCCTTTATAAGCAACACGTCATCATAAACACATCATCAGAAACTTTTCATTAAGAATACATCATAAGAAACATCGCATCAGAAACGCAATCCGTTGCTTACTCATCAGTTACTATTCATCAGAAACGCTTCATTAGTAATGCCTAATCAGAAACTCTTCGGCAACAACGCATAATCTACAGCCCCTCGTCAGCAACACCTCATCAGAAACTACTCATTAGAAAGGCCTCATTAGAAACTATTCATCAGCAACTAATAAGCAACAACCCGTCATAAGAAACCCATTATCAAAACTCTTTATCAGAAACACCTTATCAGAAAATTTTCATCATTAACTACTAATCAGAAACTCTTCATCATTCTATACCACTTCTTTTAAGCTTCATGGCCATATTTTATAAGCTTGCCATTTATTTCATTCATTCAAGAAAGGCGCAACTGAAAGTATAAGAAAGTAAAAGCGATTAACACATCATATATGTTAACTGTTAAAGTGCACCAAACTCAAAAGACATAAAATAAAAACATTAATCACATTCCAATAAATAACCAACACTAAGTTTCCTCAATGATCCTCACATCAGATACCTCAGCAATGTAAAGCATGTTGAATTTCTTAGTATAATGCATTTGGTACATTTTTATTTATAATTTAGCACATTATACATGACTGGTATAGGACGTATCTCAAAAACTTAGTATGTGAAGAAAAAAAAGCAGATATGAGTGAACGGTATATTTTTGTTTTTAGCTTTTCAGATTAACACACTTCACAATTAGCCCATCTTGCCACTTTCTAGGCTCCCTGTTAACCAAAGGTATCCCAAAAGAAAAAGATAAGTAAATTAAACGTTAGTTACCGCTCTGTAGCAGGGAACTTATACCATCTGATGTCAGCGCATACCTTATCACAACTGCTAAAAAAAGGGCAACATTGTCTGACCAATCTACTGCCTTAATATCCTGAAAAAAATAAGACATGAATTACTTTCTTTCATTCACAAAATAGAGGATATTATAAAGTAAAAAAGGATGAAACAGATCCTATATTTGTGAGATAACTTATTACCTTGTTGGCCAGTCATTGAGAGAATAATTGCACGATTTTGTTTATCCCACTTCACCACATTACATAGATTGGATTTTTAAAGTTGGATCGAGACTGGTTTTGGGCTCATCCATGTATACAACCTACGTATGTTTTCAGAAACCACTATTAGTGTAACATATGAGAGGATGCTCAAAATCAATCAGGTACATGAATAGCTAACATACCTTGGGATCCCCGATTAACGAAATAGCAACAGTAAGCGTGGTTTTCATGCCTCCACTATACTTCTCGGCTCGCTATTCTACAACCTCGTCATTGAAGAGATTGACACTTTTAAGAGATTCTTCCTTTAACTTTTTTTTGGTGTTGCACTGCCAGGGCAAGGAATTCGTCACAATCAATTAGCAAACCAAATGATATAAGGGACCAGTATAGAGAAAGATTAACTTTAATGGTTCAGATAACCTCATCCTATCATATCTAAAATTCAATATGTCCATTCATAATATTATGCGATTATAAGCAGTAGAATAGTCTCTTTACCCGACATAATTCTGTAGTAAAGATGCAATAGTCTTATGATTTCGGTGATAAAGACCGCTCTCATTTCCTCTTTTTCTTCCACTGTCTACAACGATATCGAGCATACAAAATATAAATCATATCCATACATTTTAAACTAAATAAGCATAGCATTATGTTTCAAATATTGTCATTGGTGTTCCAAAAATGTGTAGAGCTCAACCAATTCTTCTTATCACCATTATCTTTTTCATTTGCAACAATTTCTAGTTTTGCATCATCATCACAACTATTGTTGAGTGGTATAACAACCCTAATTCCAAAGACCTACAAAGTTAAACACAAACCCCTAAACCTAAACTAAAAAAAAGCAAACACAAAGACCTCAAAACCGTTACCTGCAAGTAGCGTCAGCAAGGTAACCTGCACAATATATTATCAGAGAAGAAGAGATTAACAAAACCCCAAAATTACGCCCAAACCCTAATTTGAAATTCAAAAAATAAATTAAAACAAAAACCTGAAAACCCTTGGCTGCAAACATCATGAGCACCGTATGAACCCTAATTTCAAAAAAAAGAACTCTTAATTAACTAAAAATAAACCGTAATAGACAATAAAATTAAACAAAAAAATGTGCATACCATCATATATTGATTCACTTGTTTTGATGTCGCTGGATTTATTGGTAGCCGAAGCTTATAGGTGGCTAGAGTTATTGGTGATGGTGGTGTGGTTGAATATGAAAGATGATTCTGGAAAAATGGAGGAAGAGAGAGTTGAGTGAGATGGTGGTATCGATCAAAGCTTCTGGGATGGTGGTGGTGATTGTAACTGATATGCATTTGATTGACAATTTTTAACCGATCAATTAATAACTGAAATTGGGATCCTTTGTATTGTTTTGGATTGTAAATGTTTGTAACTATGATGGTTTGTATGCCTGATTAATCACAGAGGGTTATGTATGCAAGAGGTTGTGTACTGATGGCTTTTTGTCTTGCACCCTCTCATAATGAGTTATTGTGCATTAAATTAAAGGACTGAAAAACTTAATGGGAGTACGCATCAACTTGCTGCACAACACGCTACGCAACTTGTACATTGTATCAACACTAATGACAATTAAATTAGAGGACCTAAGTTTATAATATAATAGATATTGTTGTAATTTCATTATACATTGTTCTAAGTAATTATTATGTTGTATATTAGTATATAAATAGCACATAATTTAGGCTTTCTTTTAAAAAAGACTGGACTTTTTTTCTAGTAGAAAGCCCGGGCTTTCGGGCTTTTTGCGGGCTTTTCAAAAGCCTCGGCTTTCGTGCTATTTGACAGGCTTTTTCGGGCGGCTTAGCCCGGGCTAGACTAGGCCCGGGCCGGACCGGGCTTTGGTGAAAAATGACCATATAGGCATGACGGGCTTTAGTCCTGGCTTTTTCACACCGGACTTTTCGGGCTTTTCCTAAGCCAGACTAAGTTCGAGCTCGGGCTTTAGCCCATCTTTGCATCTTTAGTTCATAGTATAACATGTGCATCTATAACACCAAAAATGCCTACAACGAGGCTTATAAAATATGCGCCACACATTAAGAATGCTAGGTGCAGTGCGGGTGTCACATTAGCTTTTGCCCTATAATACACAAAAAGTAGAAAAAAAACTACCCAATAACATTATTATAACACACCACAAGAAAAACCCCTTTTACTCTAAAAAATTTGAAAAATCACACACACAAACTACGTTTGTTATGTGTATAACATGTGCACCTATAACTTACCTATAATACAAGTGACGATGCATTTTAACATGTTATAGGTACCAAATTGTCCATATAACTCGCTGCAGCAAGCTCTCTAAATAATGTGATAACTTTTACAAATGTTATGGGATTTAGGTACATTTGGATACCAAAGTTTTCTTGAATACCGGGGGACTCATCTCCACCCTCCATCTTCATATCATCCAATGGATAAGATTAGATTTTCAGTTTACACTACAAGGGTATTTTCGTCTAATATATATACTTTTTTTAATAACCTCTCATTTTATCACACATAAACTCTGTGTTTTTTAGTATCGTATTTTCTATCTATCTCTCTCTCTACACTTCAATCGATCATTCAATTGTTCTTCATCATATCTAGTTTTCTTCAATCGATCATCTTAACATATTCTTCATCAAGTAAGATCTACTTATTATCAGTTTATATACATCTCGTTTTCTTCATCAGATCTTGTTTTTTAATCCTATTTTTAGCTGATTCATGTGAATAAGCTTATGAATTGTTATCCTATGAATTTATAAGCTTATTATTCAGCTTATTTGATGAATTATCAAAATTTATTATGCTTAATTATAAGCTAACTTATTAGGTGATTGATGTGAATAAGCTTATGAGTTAGAGGAAATGATATTTATGTGAATAAGCGTATGAATTATAGGAGAGTTGTGTGAATAAGCTTATCAATTAGAGGAGAGTTATCAATAAGCTTATGAATTATTTTGATTTGAATTTATTATGATGAATTATAAGCTAGCTTATTAGCTTATTTTCATCAGATCTGGTTATTTTATCCTTTTTAGCTGATTCATGTGAATAAGCTTATGAATTAGAGGAGAAGAGAGTTATATGAATAAGCTTATGAATTAGATAAGAGTTAGTGTGAATAAGTTGTATTATTAGGTAGTTTTATGATCTGAATAACTTATTATTTAGCATTTGATTGAATTAAGTTATTGATATAAGCTAAATTAAGCTGGTTTTAACTTATTACTTAACAATAAGCAGTTTTGAGTTGCTATGAAATATATCATGTGTGATTTTAGCTTGGGTTAATGTGTTTATAATTAAGGTTATTTTGTTTGATATATCATATGTGATATCACATGTGATATTTCATTTTGATGGATTTATCATATGTGATATCACATAGTCTATTTTATTAGATATATCATATGTGATATCATATGTGCTTTTTGCTTTTTGTCATGAAACAACTTATGTGAAAGTTTTGAAGAACAGGAATGCATGTTCATTATGTAGAAGTTTTGATTACAACAAGAGGAGCTAAGGTTTGAAGATCAAGAACAAGTCGTGGTTCAACAAGAAGTTTTGATTAAAGAAGAAGTTGTTTAAGAAAAAAAGATTTGGTTCAAGAAGAAGTGGACTTGATTAAAGAAGAAGAAGACTTGTTTCAAAAATAAAAAGGCTTTGGTTCAATGATAAATTCATCAAACTAATTGATTTTTTTCACATGTGATATGCTAGGAAATCACATATGATATGACATCGTTGGCGAAAATGATTAGAGAGACGGCTTATTTCTACACTTACATCACAAAACGGACGAACATAATAATTAAGAGTAATGTTTAACCGTATGATGATATTTCTTTCTAAATACTATTGCATTAACTTCTTTAAAATACCGCATGATATTTTTGTATGTTGTGATTAATGTGTGTGTATATGATTATGGACCTGGTTTGAATTATTTACGAAAATTGATTCCTTTTATTAGATTGTTTAATTTATGCGAGTTATATCAAAACCCCGTGCGTGCACGGGTCTTATAACTAGTATCTAACAATGTCATGTACTATATTCGTTGGCATATGAATCGTAACATAATCTATTAATCTCATGTATTTTAGACTTTCTAACCACCTTTAAAGTCTAATCATGCAAATAATTAATGTTTAAAAAAATGGATGATAAGTGATGAGGTGTCATTTTATACACTATTTCGGGGTCATTTAACCCCTTAAATCATGCAAATATGCCCAAATTATATGCTTAATCGTTTGTTTTTAGGTTTTTAGCATTTGAATGGAATTTGGATGATAATACACTGAATGGGCTCTTTGAAAAAGAAACAGACAAGATTACGACTCTACACCAAGAACCATGAAGAATTGTGCACTGAGAGCCTGGAGACGGCGTCGCATCCATAAAGCGACGACGTCATGAATTTCATGGTGACGGCGTCAGGATGTGGCCGACTTAAAGAGGATCTAGAATCATCTACGTGGCGACGGCGTCAGGATTATAAAAGCGACGCCGTCGCGTCGATATCTCTATATATATAAAGCCATTTTTAGGGTTTTAAGTGTGTAACTTTGGGATAACTTTGTATAAACCTAGGGAAACGAACCCTAGTCGTTCTAGTGTGAAACTCATGTTTTTATGGCCTCAAAACCCTATTGTACTATCGTGAACTCACGTCTTAATCAAGTAAGGTTATTTATCATTAATCATTCAATATGTCTATGTGTTGTTTGATTGATTTATCTTCTTTGCTTTCTTGTATAACTGTGAGGCTAAACCCTCCTTTATATTTATTATGATTGCATGAACTTAGATTGTAGATCCTTTTGATGTTGTTTCTTGTTTTATGGAATCGTGCGCGTTAGGCTTTAGAAAACCAACTTTTGTCTGTATCGCTGTTGACATGTCTAGGGAAACGTGAGTGTGTAGAAAGGATACATGTGGAGATCGTTTAAGCCCATCTAGGATATATTTTACAAATATCATTGATACGAATTAGCACAGCGGAATTAATCAAAGAACACAATGATATTAAACAAGGTTTTACTATTAAACACCAAGCCCCAATATTATTTGATCAAGATAATACGGTTACCTACTGTAACAGGGATCAAGAGATCCTTGAGTCTACACTATCTATCTAACTACTAAATAAACGTGTACACACACAAACACGTTTATTTACACGAATCTCATAGAAAGTCTGTGTTTTCTGGACGCAATAAACCTATGTCTATGATCTCTTTATATAGGGAGAAATCAAGACTTGCAAAGGAAGTAAATCAATTAGATAAGGAAACTATTTAAATTAATTTAAATCTTTCCTAATCTTTATCTTGAAGATCTTTGACCAAATCTTCCATTTTTTTGTAGATTTCACATCTTGACGACTTTGGTCCTTATGTTTCATTCTTCTTCATTTAAGCACATGTAGTTTTGTAATCATCAAATCAATAACCCAACAATCTTCCCCTATTTGATATTAAAAAACTATCACCATGAACCCTGTTTTGTAATACAAATATTAGTACCACAACCAGTGTCATACACCCAGGATTTATTAGGGAAAGCAAATAATTCTATTGTGAAGATACCTGAAGAACTGGCAGAACCAACTTGCTTCTTTTTCTTCAACAACTCAGCAAGATACACAGGACAATTCCTCTTCCAATGACCCACCTCCTTGCAGTGGTGGCAGGCGTCATCCTTAGCTGGGTGCTCTTTAGCAGAAGGTTTAGGGTTTTTAGGCTTAGGGATATAAACTTGTTTATCCTTTCCCTTGCCATTAGCTTTACCCTTGCCTTTAGCTTTAAGCGATTTCTTATTGGCCTTCTGGATTTTACCACCTTTAATCATCATTACTTGTGGTGTTTCAGCCTTTTTAGGTAAACCCTTTTCATACTCAATGAGCATAGCATGTAGTTCACCCACTGTCTTCCCCATGTTATGCATATTGTAATTTCTTACAAAACCAGAAAAATCTTTAGTAAGGCCATTTAAGATAAGACCTACTATAAGATCCTGTGGTAGCACATAACCAAGACGTTCCAATTGATCTACATATCCTTTCATCTGGATGACATATGCAGCAACTGGTTTACCCTCCTCTTGTTTGCAAGCATGGAAAGTTTGGATTAGGTCAAACCTTTCCACTCCAGCTTGTTTTTCAAACATAGCTTTAAGCTCTTTTATCATGTCATATGGTGAGGAGTTTTCAAACTGTCTATGAAGCTCAGCAGTCATACTACCAAGTATAAGACAAGCAACCTCATTATATGCATCATAAACTGCATTCCATTCTAACAACACTTGTGCCTCGGAATTAGCAGCAGGAGCCGCGGGTAATGGCTGTTCAATGACAAACATTTTCTTTTCAACTCGCAAGACTAGCTTGAGTTGACGAAACCAGTCATTGAAATTGTTTCCAGAAAGTTTTTCTCTTTCAAACATCGACCTGAAAGCCGAATGGTTTATGTTTTGAACAGGGTATGTCATCTACAAAACATAGTTAAAGTTTAAGAATTAGTATTTTCGATCAAACTTCTTGATGAAAATTAACTACCCATGTTTAATCAAATAAACAATTAATTTTCCAAAGACTAGGATCCTACTTGACGTACCACCACAACATTAGTTGATCTGCTAGTGATGGTGTTAGGATTATGAAAATCCATGTAAAAGACTCGGTCACCCCGTGTAATGTCTAGCATAGGTTAGCTCGTAGCCTTAATTTCTAGTAAGCATGTTTCATCCCATATATGCCTCGATCTAAGGTCTCACCCATAAACCGATTAAGTCGTCCAATAAAAAACTATGAAATAATGACCCCTGTGAACTTTTAAAACATGTGCACCAGAATATAGCAAATTGTCGACATACTATGATACACCAAGTGTTAAAGAACGCCACCAACGCATCCACTGCATCTTTTGATAGTTAGTGGGCTTTCTATCCCACAATAGCCAAATTACTAATTTATACACACGATGTCATATCCCTATACCATACTCAGTTTTCTTTATATGCTGTCAATGATTTAAAATAAATATGGTATCACATATTTTCAATACATCTAATGTATAAATAGTGTTACCTTTTTAAAATTGACAATTCAATGTGTTTCCAAATATAAAGAATTATGTTTTTAAAAAAATAACACTGTAGTGACATGCCATGGTTCACGGTAACTCCAATCGAATGCACAAAGAAGCAGAGAATCAGGTCAGCGCGAAGCATATTAAAAACCTGAATTATTTAGGATTGTTGACCACTCCGCTTTAAACTTCTCTTATAGTTTGTTCTAGTGGATGAGCCGTACTTCCTATGAGTCCATAACGTCTAGTTTTAACCATTCAAAATAAAACTTTAATTTGGAAACACAATATGAACTATAAATAGTCCATAATAAATCTGATTTCATCATAATTAGTCATGTGTATATTTATTTTCGAAAAACCCTTTTATTTTCTCATAAGTCCAATACTTAAAATAAAACAATATAAACATAAAACTAATTCACATAAAAATTTATTCAAATAATAACACTTAACAATTAAGCCACGCAAATATTCATAATAATCCTAATTATCTAATAATTAAAACATGTATGCATCCATATAAGGCTCCTTCGTCCTATAAACTCCGGCCACATTCATCGATATAATCGATTGCGTAAGCCTTATACAAATACATACCACATAGTACATAAATTAACTTTTAGGCCCCAATAAGACATGCCAAGGTCTTCCCTAGCTTTTAAAGTCGTGGATCGAAACCACATAAATTTAGTGTTCTATGTTTTTAGTCTTGATCATCATATTTGCATAATAATTTTAACAATTAACAAGATTAATATCATATATCGCCTCCGCGATAAATTGCATGTATTTATCATGGATGCGAAATTAACAATTATTCTAACATAAAACCGGATCAATTTAACAATTTTAAACATATCAAGTTCTATTCATAAAATTGCATACAGCCTAGAAATCATCTAATCAATTTTAATAACCAATAAAAATTGGATCTTGATGCATAAAGATCGAATCTTGATGCATAAAATGCCCAAAGGGCTTAAAAATTAATCTAGAACCCTAATTTGTTTGTCCAATTTTATTCTTGTAATTATAAATTCATATACGATGGCTCGTGATGCCACTGTTGGGATTTCAGATCTAATTAACAGTTAAACATATCACGAGTACGCAGCGGAAAGATCAAACACGTATAGAACTTATAATTAACAAGGGATTGAAGATATATACCTTTAGCAAGGAACGTTAGACTGCTTAAAGCAATAAACATAACACTGTCTTCAATATATGCGTGTGTATAATACCACGCGAAACCACCAAGATCAAAAGAATGATCTCTCTAAGTATTCACACACAATACGTTCTTAGCAAACAATGTATATGCTAGTACTAATAGTGTTTAACCAAACGATCTCTTGTAAAACCTAAACACGAAAAACCCTAAGGGTTTGTTTGTTGGTTCGTTTGACAAGGGGAATGAGAAAAACGAATCCCTCAAAGGGTTTTGAGGTTCGGTCGGCCAAGGGAAAAACCAAGGAGAGATTAAAGGCTTTTAGGTTTCAAGTTATGATTTTCAAAACACCCTAAGACCTCCTTTTATAGCCCTTACAATCTTGGTGAGAAAGAAAGCAATACCCTTCCATATAGAAGGAGATATTCGGCCGGCTAAGGGAGAGGGGACAAACCAAATCTTTTCCTTTTCCCGATTTTGCATATTAGTCCTTTAACTATTAACGATTAATATTTATTCTTGTTAAAATTTTAACGATCGTTTGTTTAAACACTAATTAATTTATTACATTAATATATTAAATACATTGTTCTACATATTAACGTGTGCATCTCCTTAGGCTCGAATAATTCCCGGACATATATAATTTATATTTGTTCATATTCCAACAGCAAGACCATCAACGGAATTTGAATACATGTGCATCTTCTCGTCTACATAAATTTGCTTCTTATTTCAGTACTTTTTATAATTCTTGCATCCATCCATCCATCCATCTGTCTACGTTAGTGATGAGATGTCTATTCCGCTTACCAAAACAGGTCATAGTGCTAGCCTCAAAAGTAACGGCAATTACAGGACTCACACTAGTTAATAGTTTGTATATACGCGAGGACTAGTTATGTAATTATAGAATAATATAGCACGTATACGGCTATATATTCATTCCTAGAGGGTGAAGCTCTCATTTGAAGCTCCCAATATGTATTTCGTGTTTTTCATGCTTCCTCGACCTCCCGATCTTGTTGAATCTTGTTAGCATATTGGGATAACATGTGGTACCAACGCCAACATGTGATTTTGGAGTATCTGTTTTTTGAAAAATCAAGATCAAAATTTATTTAAAAGATGTTTTCGTGAGTTCATATTGACAAAACATGAAATTTTATTAAGATTTTTTTGAGGTTTAATGATAAAGCTTGAATCTTTCGTTAAAAAAATACTATATAAAGGCATATGTTATGTTTTGGGAACAAAGATACATGCTTAAATTCGAATTTTTGATCTCATTTTGGTGAAAGCGTATGTTTTTAGAACTTCGTGTTCTTGAGGTTTTTTTTGGGGTTTTGATTCGATATGGTAATCAAAACATGTTTAGAAATGATAAAAACAAATTATTTAAACGTTTCATGGGTTAAATCTTGCAAAAAAAACTAATCCTAAGATTTATGTCATCGGTATAGAATAACGATTACAAAAAACAAGGAATTGATCACACAAAATAGACATCGAATATAAAAATGGTAATACTCTTTGATAAGCATTAGTAAAGTTCTATAAGTTAGCATAATCCAATAGCCACGATAATGTCAATAAATAAAGTTGGTATGAAACATTAGCATAATTAGCCGTTCTAAGCTCAGCTGGTAGGTCGCGTTGATTTTAAATCACGTGGTTGTGGGTTCGATTCCCACGGATGGCCTAAGAGGTGCAAACTCTCGATCTAATAGATAGAGGGCGTGAACTTTTAGTTATTTCTTATATGGGAGAAGTGAATATGATGCTTTCATGCATTTAAGGACTTAAGGTTAGGTGCAAAATCCTCCTAAACTATATAATTTTTACAAAATCTCTTTTAAGTTGTCATATGAGACTTCGCATCTTTTGTAATAACCATTCATCGAAACATTTTTTCACATCACACTCATCTAATTGATTATTCATCTCACAATAAATTCATCTAGTTTCACAATGTGAACGTTTATCAGAATCGTATATTGATCCATGCGGGCCCAGTATATCAATCTATGGAGTATATTGCAGACCATCATTTTGATCGCAAATTTCATTACTTTTACACACCTCATGAATATATTATAATAAAAAGAACAATAAAAAAATAATAATATTCATATCAATGAAGGTGTTTTGTTCATTGATACATTTCGAAAATTCAAAGTATTACACGAATCTATCTATATCTATATCTATCTATATATTCCAATATACAACATTTGAAAAAGACGTTAAATGCCATTTTAAAAAAGAATGCTAAAATTTAAAGGTGTCTACTTTAGTAATTTTACGACACAAAATTAAATTTAAATGTATTTAACCGATTAATCAAAAGCTTCTTCCAAAATTTTTGGGCCTAAATATTTCAAACCCACACCAGACCTCACTGCCTTAAAACAAATTCATTCATTTAAAACTACTACCGATTCATCCATCACACCTTCTTTGAAATTCTATCAAAAAACCTAAAAGCGAGTCCATTATCTCCATTGGTAATCCCCAACTTTAAATATTTTTAGTTGATTTTAGATAGTAATTACACTGATTTCATTCTTGTTTCGGAAATCATCCGATTCGATATTGCAGGTATTATTTGCATTGGTTATACAAGTTTTAGTATGAATTTCAAATCAACTGCAAGTGACTAGGATTACTATCGATCTTCAGAAACATATTTCCATTACACATCTGTCAATTATCAAAAGTAACATTGAAATCTGAGGTTTCATTCGATTATTTAGAATTTGATCCCTTTTTTTGAGTTTTTGTTTTGTTTCAGGCATAATGGTTGAGACAAAATTGGGTCCAGTTCCTATATTTATTTACAATCAGGTAATAACTTAAAATGATTCAAGGTTTGGTTTGTAATTAAGTTTTTTTAGTATTTTACAATCAAAATTTAATAGTTAATACTTTTATTATAGTTATGAAGACTTTATGAATGCACATTTTTTAATTCATCACCCTTAATTTGATCATGTAAGCGATGGAATTTTGAGTTGGGTTTGTAACATATTGGTGAGGTTATTTTATGATTACCATGTGTTTGATGAAATGTGTGTAAAACTCAATTTGTAATTAATCGAGTTTTTTTTACGTTTTAGGGTGTCGAGTTTACTTATTGAACCTAATATGAAGCGGATTTATTTATACACGAAATGCGGGTGTTAACCCAAACACCCCGGTTTTGACCCATTGCTACATAACCTTATTATAAAACATACAAGTTGACATCAAAGCTTGACTAAAACATATTTGAACTTTTGTTATTTTGTTGTTATATTATTTTACTCTTAATAAAAATTAAATGTCTTTTTATAGTGTTTTAATAATTTATTTGTATCATAATGTTGCGTTAATAATTTATATTTATACTTCTAACATATCATTTATTTACATAATATTCACGGGGCTAACATGTAATTTAATTACGTAATACCACAAACCGAACTCTTATAAAAACACTGTCACGGGTTCTTAAGGCTCCGTGAATTTCACGAGTCAATAAACTAGTATGAAATAGATAAATGCATTTTATATGCTTGAGTAAGTTTAGGAGATTAAAACTACGTAGTTTTGGAAGGATTTCAATCAAAACAACGTAGTTTAGGAGGGTTTCGCATCTTACCTTAGATACATGACTAGGGGTGAGCATCGGGTCGAAACCGACCCGAACCGAGAAAATCCGACCCGAAACCGAAACCGAGTTACGGATTTTTGAAAACCGAGAACCGAACCGAATGAACCCTATATAAACCAAAACCGAACCGAATAAGCTCGGTTCGGCTCGGTTCGGTTCGGTTTAGTGGTTCGAACCGACTATAATTGTCGGGTTTGAGAGATACAGAACCGAAACTGAACCGAACCGACTAAACCGAAATAGATATCCAAAATCGAAAACCGAACCGAATAAGCTCGGTTCGGCTCGGTTTGTCGGGTCGGGTCGGTTTTCGGTTCAGTTTGCTCATCCCTATACATGACAGTCTCATATTCACTTTTCCCTTCTTATATAAACTAGTTTTAATGCCCGTGTATGTTACGGGCTTTGATATTATTTTTTCTTTTAAAAAAAATATATTTTTACTTTTTCTAATCTGTAAAGTTCTATGTTATAGAGGATTATCGAAATTACATGGAAAAAAATAGATTCATTAAATCTTTTATATATTATATGAACTTGAAGATAAATTAGTATTTTTTTTTCTTTTGATTTACCTGTTTTCTGGCTCGACATTGTGATCCGACTAATATAAGCGAAACTACCCTTTTAGGTAGCCCGGAGTTGGTTCAAGTGAACCTACCGAGGCCACAGTGGTATAAATTTTCTCCTGTCATATTCCAACCTTTGGACCCATATTCGAAAAATCGGTTTTTCCTTACTATTGGGTATGCAGTTACCAAAAGTTTTAGGGAGATTTGGGATGTGATTTAGAATAATGTTAATCTTGTTTGGAAGTAGGAAATTTATTTAAATTTGTTGTATTTAAAATATAACAGTCTGAGGGTTAAAGTTTAACGGGTTTTTATTTATTTCTAAAAGAATATAATAAAAACTTGTAAATTTTATAAATTTACATTACTCTATATTAATTACTTTAGTGTAAACCACTAAAGTTTTATTACCTCCCTTTTTTTATCAGTTTTTCTTTTCACAAATTTGACTAATATATTTTTATTATGTTTTTTTTCGCCAACGGATAAGCAGAAAATACGTAGTAGAGCAGTTCAGACGGATATTTTATTTAAGGTCGGGTTCACGTTTAATAAACGTTTTACTACGAACGCGAAATAACCTATCCGGTTAACCGTAAAAATTAACATTACTCAAAAGTAAAATAAATAGTGAATGTATAGGATTAAATAATTACCCAAAAATTACGAATTGTTACAAAAAAAGCTAATCATCTAAATAATCATACTTACCTTAAAAAAAATTTACAAACATCAAATTATCAAATGTATCCTAATTCATTTTCGTCCTGCTCCCTGACATATATACGTCCAGCACCTGAATGGTTAAGATAGGTTTTAGTAAATTTATATTTTTGGCCATTCAATGTTTTTTTAATCTTAACCATTTTCTTTTTAATAAAATGAAATGAATAGTTTAGATTATTCATTTACCATGTAATGAGAAACAATTATGTAAAATAACTATTTTCTAAAAATAATAAATAAACACATTCACGGATAAAAACGAAGTCGTTTTGACTTCGGGTCACCTGCTACAGTAACGGGCTCTCATTTTGGGCCAGCCCGATTTTAGTTTTTTTTTAATTATTTTGTTTTTGTTTTTTTTTTAAATTTGTATGCACAAAGTAGGAGGGGAAAAAATATTACAAAAGTTCCGATTTATTCAGATAAAAAAATACACGCGGAAACATCTTCGATACCTAATAACTTTAAAATAATCGATATGGTCACAAACGTACAACCCATTATATTAAAAAAAAACCCATATAGGAAAAAAAACACTTTAAACATGAGGCCTAACACATAAGCCATATAAAAAAATTATTACTAAAAATATACTCATTTGTCGACAAACTAGCCTAAAATTCGCATAAAATGTGGCCCAAAATCTGGCCCAAAGTAAAAAAAAAAAAACTAGCCCAAAATTTGCCTGAAATCTGGCCCAAAGTAAAAAAAATACAAAACGGTCCCTCAACTTTTAACTATTTACGATTTTCTTACACAAAAAATCCCGTAAAAAAATTAACAAAAAAAACACGTCAAGTTTTTATTGTTCACAACTTTTTTACATTCATCGGCCCAAAAAAAAGATATCGAACCGTCCCAAAAAAAGAAAATATTCGGGAAAAAATTAACCCATCCCAATGCAAATTTTTTTTTTCCCGAATCGTACAAAAAAAAGAAATATCCAGGAAAAAATTAGCAAAAAAAAAAACCAAAAAATAGCCTAAAATCTGGCCCAAAGTAAAAAAAATAATACAAAACGGACCCTCACCTTTTAACTATTTATGATTTTCTTACACAAAAATTTCCGTAAAAAAATTTACAAAATCGTCCCAAAAAAAGAAAATATTCGGGAAAAAATTAGCCCGTCCCAACGCAAATTTTTTTCCCCGAATCATACAAAAAAATAAACTATTAAAAATTAGCCCCGCCATAACGCATCACCAAAAAAAAAACCTCCCCCCCCTCACCCCTCACAAACACAGAAAAGTTACCCTCCCCCCCTCTCTTCATAAAACGTAACAAAAAAATTTATTCAGGGAAATTAATTAGCCCCGCCGCAAAGCGTGGGTTCTTTTGCTTGTTAAAGATAAAGAAAGTAAAGATAAATATATAAGTAAAGTTTGTATGTATGTGAAAGGGAAGGAAAGTGTGAGGGACAAAACATGGATGTCGGTTTATTTATTTTCTTATAAAAAGCTCAAATCTAGGTATTCTAAAAAAACAATTCCAGAGAATTAACATAGATCTATTCGATTTCAAGGTAAGAGATATATATTACAATCTTACTTTCTAATATATATTAATTTATTAATTAATTAGATAAATAGATTACAAGGTTTTATAGATAGATTTGAGGAAACATATATTTATTAATAATAATTTAACGTTTGATTTGGATATTACGTCGAAAAGAAGTAGAATTAACAAGGAATATAATTTGGGGATTATGTCAAAAAGAAGTAGAATTAGCAAGGAAGATGATTCTATTAGAGAATAAATGTTAGTCAAAGTAATTATGTTAGTTAAAGTTGTTAGTCAAAGTTATTTATGTTAGTCAAAGTAATTGACCCATGCTCGGTTTGTGGGCTTGTGATCCACTAGGGTTTCTCTCTTGTAATCTCTTTTATTGTGTATGAATAGTAGTAAATCATTCCGAGAGGTTTACATAGTTTATACATTTAGTGGAATAAATGTTAGTCAAAGTAATTATGTTAGTTAAAGTTGTTAGTCAAAGTTATTTATGTTAGTCAAAGTAATTGACCCAAGCTCGGTTTGTGGGCTTGTGATCCACTAGGGTTTCTCTCTTGTAATCTCTATATATTGTGATGAATAATACAAATCATCCGACGGGGTTTACATTGTTTAACAGATTCGGGGATTATGTCGAAAAAAAGGAGTAGAATTAGCAAGGAAGATGATTTAAGGATTATGTCGAAAAGAAGTAGAATTAGCAAGGAAGATGATTTGGGGATTATGTCGAAAAAAGGGGTAGAATTAGCAAGGAAGATGATTTAGGGATTATGTCGAAAAGAAGTAGAATTAGCAAGGAAGATGATTTGGGGATTATGTCGAAAAAAAGAAGTAGAATTAGCAAGGAAGATGATTTGGGGATTACTTTGAAAAAAAGAAGTAGAATTAGCAACGAAGATGATTTAGGGATTATGTCGAAAAAAAGAAGTAGAATTAGCAACGAAGTTGTTTCTTCTGTGAGTTGATTTCATCTTATCAATCGTTGTTTTGTCTTTAAAAGGAAGGCGGACACACTGCATCCTGTCAATATCATGCTAGCGCTTGGTATACCCTCCCTACCCTTAAATTCATGCATACGAGGCTTTCTACCCATGAAATTGAAACAAAGTTCAACAACCTCTTCATACCACTTTGCAAAGAATACCACTTAGCCTAACCAACAACCATTCAATCTTTTATCTGCTTCTTTTGCATTTTTTAAAAAAACCTTTAGAGACCTCCCAAAGTGGATACGCTTGTAGTTTCAAACAGTTGTCCTCTAAAGTCCTCTCACTTGATATCAGGTTTTCCTCGACGACGCCACTCGTTTTTACAATATTGCCAAGTGATTATTCTTAGCCCAAGCTACATACAATTCAGGTTAACACACAAACATTAACAGCTGGGATTTGACCAACCTTCGTCTTCGAATTTGTTCCACCAATGTCATCAACTGTGTTTCTTTACGTGTACTGGACTTGAATTTCATCTTTATAAATCAAGACGTGTTGAAAATCTTGTTGTCTACTTGTACCTTGCTTGAGAAGGTTAAGCTTCATTGGTGCGAGGGCTTAATCAATGTCAAGGTTAAAAACCTTCTCTGTCTTACGGAATTGTTCATTCACTCAATTGAAGGGATCAACGATCCTTTTGGGAGATCAACAATGTACCAAGTCTTTGCTCCTTTCGTTACCACCATGTATATGCTAGCGGGAAGCCTATACCGTTTCAAATGGATTCATTAGCAAGCATGACACAATTATGTATTGAGGGTGATCTAAGTTTTGACAATTCATTTTTTGACAAAATCAAATCCAAGTTTCCTTTGCTCGAGATTTTGACCCTATCAATTGATCGTTGTGAGCTTAAAAACTTGGTTTTCACTAGTGCTTCGCTCAAGTGGTTGACCCTAACCCTAATACCAATCGGCCCGGCGCACAATGTACAAGTTTATGCTCCAAAATTACTTTCTTTCATCTATAGTGGTAAATTACCTGGTCTCCTTTTCCTAACCACTCCTCCCAAGCAAGTTAAGCTTTGTTTCGGCTCATGGGAATATTTGGATCATTCATACTTTCTCAAGATGAGGGAAAGTTACTCAATTCATCAGCAAAGTTTGACATATACATAGAATTTGTATCTGGATTACTAGTTTATCTTGAACGGGACATTGATGTTGATGATCTCAAAAGAAGGGTCTTATTTCCGGTTAGGAACGTTGAACTTAAACTTGAAACACGTTTAGATGAACACGCATGGGAACAATCACGGTTCTTTGATGCATTTTTCTTGATTTGCCATCCGAGTTACATAAGGTGCCGTTACCATGTGATTAGGAAGACGATGGAAGGGAATACGACTAATCAGCTAAAAGAAGTTTTATTGAAAAATTCTCATAATGGAAATTGGGAGGCTCTAACAACTTCTAAAAAAAGCGATATTCATACATTCACTGGTCACCTTGAGTGCAAACTAATTTGGTTTGTTTAATAGAACATGTGTCTCTATCAGATGATAATGTGAAGGCGAAGATCCAAGATAAGGAAGGCATCCCTTCAGGACCAGTCATTCATCTTAGCAGGGAAGCAGCTCGAGGATGGATGGTACCCTTGCAGAAGGAGTCCACTCTCCACTTTGTCCTATGTCTTTGTGGTGGTAATTGAATTGAAGCTCTTTTCTTGTTCATGAATGTTTCTTTGTGAATGTTGTACGTTATTCTTTACAAGTGTTGATGTATTTTGTGTTTAGTCTGATTTGAAGCAATATTAATTCTCTTTGGTGAGTTGTAATGTTTTTGTGAATGTTCATATGGCTTTAATTTTGTAGTGTGTGAGCATATGGTTTGTCTAGCATATTATCTCCTAAGGCATCCTAATTTAGGATGCACATACATGGCATGCTAATTTGGAGCTAAGTCAAAGGACTCGTTACTGAACTTGGCTTTTCCTAGTGAGACCTCAGTAGTTAGTAGAGCAGAAATGCAGATTATGTGCATTGTTGAACTTCTTGCACCTTCAATTTTATGTTTTGTATTTTTTGTGTATGGGTTTGTTGCGCATCAATTATCAGAAATTACAAATTATTTCATGGAATTTAAGTTGTTTATGTTGGTGATTTTAGTGTCACAACGGCCATTTAGGTAACGGCCATTTAGGTAATTATTCGGCTCGGATACGAGTTAGGGAAGTGTGGAGTGCACACTCGTTGAGTTAATATGTTTTCGACCATGACAAAATGCAGGGGTCAAGGGGCAGAGCCCCTTGCTGTTTTATATTTGGTGCTCCAAGAAAGTTATTCCGTTGTTTTTCCCTCTTATTTCCCCAACCGTGACTGCTGAAAAAATAGTTGTAAAAGTTGGTTTTGAACCAACTATTAACTGCATAAAATTGTCTTTATAATCTGTTTTATAAACA
>BQNB010000190.1:0-30000 GCA_026074375.1 Tanacetum coccineum
ATCAAGAAGAAACCGTGAAACAATAATTAATTGTTGTTGAAACCATTGTTGTCGTTGAAGAAGTTGAGCTTTTGTTAACAATTGATGAGCTTGAAGGACTAACGGTTAAACAATTTTTAAACTAAATGATTAAAAAAAATTTGAAAAATAAAACTTAGAAAATGTTTTAAAATATAAATGCTAATTGAAAAATGTATAGAAAATTAAAGGTTAAAAATGAAAGAGTTTTAAAAGCTAGGGGTTAATAGTAAACTATTTAAATCTAAGTGTTAAAAATGAAAGTTGTTTAGAAGATGAAGGGCCAAAAGTGGAAAATTGGAATTATAAGAAAAAAAAACATGCACGTTTAAAAATTAAAACGTTTTCCCTCCTTTTATATCATCTTCTCGTTTTGGAAATTATAGAAATAAGAACGACGTATGTTATTTGCTTCTCGCGGAGTGATACGGTAAACGTCGGTGAAAATCGAATATACCACGATGATCGAAACGACGACACGGTCACAATGAGATAGGTCACGAGTCCCTTCGTTTAACGTCACTCGAAACCGAAAAACCGAAAACACTTAAAACGTATAAAATTTGTCTCGTTCGGCCGTCTTTATTTCACTCGTTCGATTCTTGAAGAATGCTCTCGTTCGGTCCTTGAAAGAAAGACACTCGATCGATCCTCGAAGAAACTACTCGTTCGATCCTCGAAAAGACTACTCGTTCGAGTGATCAAGTTTTCCCTCGTTCGATTGTTACTAGTTCGATGGTTACTAGCTCGTTCGATCTTTCTAAACAGTTGCTCGTTCGATGGTCCTAGTTCGATCAACAAAAAATGTCACTAGTTCGATGATCCTGTTCGGTCCAAAAAAAAGAAAGCTAGTTCGAATATGCTTGATCGATTGTCCTAGTTCGATCCAAAAACACACGCTCGTTCGATCCAACCTAAACGTCGCTCGTTCGATCGTCGCTAGTATGCTTGTTCGATCGACTCTAGTTCGATCAACTCGTTCGATCCTTGAAGAAGATGCTCGTTCGATCAAAACAGAAAAAACCACTCGTTCGATCCAAAGAGGAAAGTCACTCGTTCGATCCTATGGAGAAGATGCTCGTTCGATCCTTTCCAAAAAGCCCTTGTTCGGTCCTCAAAGAGACTACTAGATCGATCCAAAAGTGAACAACCCTCGTTCGATTCAATCTTGTTCGATCCTCCTAGTTTGTACTCGTTCTTTCCGTCCTTGCGTTTTGCTTAGCCACGTACGGAGTAACCACGAATACAATAAAATTACAAACACTAAGTCGAACCAAATACAAAATAAAAAATACAAATACGAAACCACGAAACAAAACAAAACAAAAAAAATACAAATACGAAACAACCACTAAAACTAACAAAAACTAAACCCACCCGTGGCGAATGATACCAAATGTTATCCCAAAAGATTTAATCCATACACAACATAAGCTATACCAATAAGCAAACAAAGATAGAAAAGAGATAAGGAAAGTGAAAGATTATTAGAGAGAAATAAAGAGGTGGAAGATTACACACACACACAAGTGATGAAATGGTAACCAACACCCTCTCCATGTGTGGAGAGGGTTCTATTTATACCCTTGAGCCATGAGTGGCTTATGGGCTTTCTAACTTGGGCCGGGCTTGGCTTTTCTTGGGCTTTGAGCCCGCAACACGGACAATATTAGATTACAAACCAAGCCCGTTGAACCCGTCTAGCCTATTACAATACAAGACTAATTACGACTAATAAGACCGATAACATTCTTGTTCGACTTATATAAAATTAAGGCTAACATACCCTATCACAGTAATAACAGATCAACCCATCAAAAACATATTATCAAACCCAGAGGTCGCTGGTCGGATGCAAAAGTGGAGCATACAATTAGGGGAGTTTGGTATACATTATAGGCCAAGAGTATCTGTGAAAGGGCAAGTATTAGCCGATTTTATTGTGGAAAGACCAGAGGAGGAAGGACAGGACGACTCCGCAAGAGAAGAAGAGCCGCTCCCGGCACGGTGGACCTTGTTCACGGACGGGTCATCTTGCGTTGACGGATGCGGAGCAGGAGTGATACTCACGGATCCGGAGGGAGTGGAGTTCACATACGCTTTGAGATTCCAGTTTGAAACAACTAACAACGAAGCAGAATACGAAGCATTGATAGCGGGATTGCGAATAGCGGAAAAAATGGGCGTCAAAAACCTCGAAGTGAATGTAGATTCAAAACTGGTAGCAAACCAAGTAAATGGGACTTACATCGCAAAAGAAACAGACATGATCAAATACTTAGAAAAAGTAAAAGCACTGACTAGTACCTTCCGTGCGTTCTCAATAAAACAAGTCCCAAGAAGCAAGAACAAAAAGGCGGATGCACTAAGCAAAATGGCGTCCACCAGTTTTGCACATCTCAGCAAACAGGTGTTGGTGGAGGAATTGAAAGAAAAATCCGTAAACGAAGGAGAGGTGCTCGCTGTGGTAGAGGAAGAGGGGGATACCTGGATGACCCCAATTCATGAATACCTCACGGATGAAACTTTACCAGCAGAAAGGAAAAAGGCAAGGGCGATAAAGCGTAAATCACAACGTTTCGCCATCATCAACGGAATACTATACAAAAAATCCTTTCTTGGCCCATGGCTTCGATGTGTAGGACCTTCACAAGCAAACTACGTCTTGCGGGAAATACACGAAGGCTCGTGTAGCATGCATGCGGGCACGCGATCCGTAGTTGCCAAAGCTTTGAGGACCGGATATTACTGGCCGACAATGCACAAGGACGCAAGGGCGCTTATAAAAGCATGCCAGGAATGCCAAGTACACAAACCCGTCCCAAGAAATCCGCAGGAAAAATTGAATCCGATCACATCTCCGTGGCCATTTTACAAATGGGGTATTGACATAGCTGGGCCTTTCCCGGAAGGACCCGGCAAAGTCAAATTTCTAATAGTGGCTATGGATTACTTTACCAAGTGGATAGAAGCAAAACCAGTAGCAACTATCACGGGAAACCAGGTCAAAAAATTCGTATGGGAGACATAGTATGGAGATTTGGCCTTCCAGGAGAAATCATATCCGATAACGGAAAACAATTTCGAGATAACCCCTTCAAGGACTGGTGTGAGAAATTATGCATTCAACAACATTTTGCTTCCGTAAAACATCCTCAGACGAACGGACTGGTTAAAAGAGCAAACAGAAGTCTGAAGGAAGGATTAAAAGCAAGGCTAGGTAGGGAAAACAAGAACTGGTTGGAAGAAATCTCTCACGTACTTTGGGCACACCGTACCATGATTAAATCCAGTAACGGAGACACTCCGTTCTCATTAACTTACGGAACGGAAGCTGTCATCCCGACGGAAATTAGAATACCCACGTTCAGGACAGCAGAAGTAGACGTGACCAAAAATAATGAAGCATTGGAAATCAACTTAGAACTGCTAGAAGAAAAGCGAGAGCAGGCAGCGATAAGAGAAGCAAAAAAGCAAGAGGCAAATGGAAAAATACTACAACACCAAAGTTAGAAATGCATGCTTCAAGCCAGGAGACTTGGTGTACCGGAGCAACGAAGCAAGCCGTGTAGAAGACACTGGAAAGTTAGGACCCAAGTGGGAAGGCCCGTACGAAGTCACAGAAGCACTTGGGAAGGCATCGTACAAGTTAAAAGACCGCAACAGAAGAGAACTCCCGCGAACCTGGAATGTTTGCAATCTCAAGAAGTGTTATATACACAAAGTGTAAGCAGCCTAACCATATGGACTCCGTGATGGGAAGAGCATTTTTATCTTTATTCCTTGTAGTAATTTTTAAATATCGTGTAATGTGCCTTTTAATTTCAATGAAAAAGTGAAGATTAGCTACCTTCACAAGTTATGCTTTGAAAAATTCTAATTTATTACTTTGCAAAGTTATTTATTGTGATTAAGCCGCGCACACACGGAGCATGCCTCCATCAATGTTATTCAGTATAACAAAAGTAACCTCACAATTAACTCAAAGTACATAAGAGGTATTGCAAACCCGGTACCGGGAGAATAACCCACAAAATATTCAAAAAAGACTATCCTACTAAAGATATCAAACATGATATAAAAAGATAGCAGCAATATTTATATAGCAGACGTGTTCAAACTTGAAAGCATTACAAAAATTGTTAAATACAAAATACCGCCACAAAAAGGTCACATGCGGCCGCGGTTACTAAGAGAAAATAAAGAAGAAATTACAAAAATTAAGGAGTGGTGTCTAACTCCTCTTTCTCATAGTTGATGTCAGCAGCCGCGCTTCCCTCACAAATGCATCTAGAGGACAACATCCCTAGCTTTATTTTCCAATCTAGAAAACGCAAGATCACCTCCGGTTGAAGCATCAATATTTTCTTCACTTTCTGGCCCCGGAGTAACGTTCTTCGGAACCACATCCACCAAGTCAGGATTTTCATAATCTTCCACAGAGACAGAAGGACCAGAATGGGGAACGATGACCACGGTAGATAAAGCATTGGTAGCAGGAACCACAACCGGAGGCTCAATCAAAGCCTCAGCGGACAAAGGAGTGATCCTAAGAGACAAAGACATCTTCCAATTAAGAGAGACTCTCAAACAAGATTTACTTTCCATCATTCTCCACCCATCCGCGACAAATAATCGAAAGCAAACAGAACAAAGCTAGGCTCCCCAATAACACCCTATCCTGCTTGTGATGAACGAGAACCATCAATTGACTCACATCAGGTTGAAGATCAGTCATCCCTAAGGCCTCGGCCACGGCATCATCCAAGCGAAGAAGATCCATAACATCCCATGTGCTGGCATCCTTCTTATTGGATAGTTCCTGAAGAAGCGGAAAGTCCAAGTCACGAAGATCACGGACAGCAGAATTAAAGTCAACCTCCGCGGAGGGAATGTAAGCTTCAAGGTCAGTTAAACATCTGCCAGCTTGTCCGTGCTCAATTCCAACTGTCAGGCCCTCCTGCATTCCTTTCTCTATAGCACGGGCCAAAAAGGCATGACCCGAGAGCCTCCATATTATTCAGTCGAATTGAGACACGTTGCCAAAGAATCTTTCATCCGTGAGTTAAGTAACCATCTCCTTCCTGCAAAGCTTGAAGGGAGTGCTGAAGGAAACTCTCTTGGAAGCGCATACAACACCTGGTGAAATCAGCATCAATCTCGGCTAACCTAGTCTTAAGAGGTCTCATAAGGTTGTCCTGAAACTCCTCTAACCGTTTCATGTTCTCCTCATAAAGATCTAGTTGCTCACGAAGACGCACGGAGGAAGTTTCCAACTCGTGTACCTAAAATAAAAAATAAAAAAAATAATATATGCAAGAAACAACACGTGAGAAAGGGAAATACAAAAAAAAAAGCTAAAGACATAAACACGTACCTGACTTACAAGACCTTGGTTCTGGGACCTCAAAGAAGAAGAAGAGATTTCCATGTCAGAGAGTTCGTGGTCCTTTTCAGCAACGGTAGATTCAAGGCTTGCCACTTGTAGTCTCAAAACATTACGCTCTTGTTCAAGAAGGTCGTTATACCCCTTAACGGAAGCAACTTCGCCTCGAAGTGAACCCTCAACAGCTTCAAGGCTGGAAACACGAGAACGGAGTTGGGCTACCAACACAGACTCCTCCTTTGCTTTCAGCAATTGGGACCTCAACTCTTCAATCTCCTTATCTTTCGCCCCCAACAAACTATCTTTCTCCTCAGCAAGGGATTTCCATTTCCTTTTATCCAAAATGTTGTACTCCGCATGCAATCTCACCTCGGAGCTCAAACTTAAATTGCGTGCGGCGGACACATTGAACTCAGCAAATAATTGTTCATGCTCCATTCCGCGAACAGTTTTGAAGAAAGCAGGAGGAGTGAAATGATCAATCATATTGGCACAAGAACGCCCATCATTAAGCTCAAAACCCTTGGTCACGGTCCACTCGGGAACATAGATTTCCTCCAAACCAGCATTTGTAACCTCCTCCGCACGAATACTCCCGGCAGCAAAACCACTACCTGACCTTCCTGTAAAAAGACTAAGAGTACGATCCGTCTTCTCAGATGAACTAGAAGAACAACAATGGACGATGCCGGCACACTCTTATCCTTTCCAACGATCAGCAGGAATATCAATTGTAGTACAATGGTAGTCACAAGCGGTGGCCTCGAAGTCATCATCTAACAATGGACTCTAACAAAGGAATCACTCTCAGGACCCGCGGAATTAGTAGCTGAGTGATGAGAAGAATCATATAAAACAACAAACCTTACGGAGGGACCCATAGTTCGCAAAGAAGGACCAGTCACGGAGTCATTTGTCCTCGCCCTCCCTTTTTCCCCCCCCCCCCCAAAAAGGGGTTTGGTGGGGGAAAAAAGCTGTCATGGAGGAAGTTAAAAAGGTTAAGGTAGGAAGAGCTGGACAACCGTTCTAACCTTAATCGCGAACTTGGAGCAACATTCCTTTTAATAACACTAGGGTACTTACCTCCAAAACGATCCGCAAGTCCACCGGTGGATTCCAAATCAGTCTCATACCTTATATGTTGTAAGGGAAGCGCAGGCGTCTTCTCACTTCCACGGGTTACCCTCTTTTTCTTTGTACGTTTGGGCCCAGGTGTTTCAGTTTCAACATGAATCCGTGAATAGACACAAAAAACGATTGGCAACATTATCCTGACCCAACCCCAACGGAAGCAACCCCCTGATCTCCACCATCACCCGACACTAGTGCGGGGAATACTCCAACAAATTTCTCACTTCTAACGCTAGCCGACAACTCTCCGGAAGAACGAACCACCGAGGTCGGAAGTAGGGTCACGGTACGATGTTTAGCCACCGTAACGATAGGCCTTTCATTTTCAGCCCTTGCTCTTTCAACAATCCTCACCTTACGGGGGTCAGCGGTACGAATAAAAGCATTCAAATCCATCTCTGCAAAGGACAACAGGGAAAAAGAGTAAGGAAACAAGAAAAACAGAAAAAACAAAAACAATAATCAAAGTGTGTACGGAAAATAAGACCCACCCTCTCCGTTCTCATACTCAAAGCGGGGGTAAGTATCTTTATTCAAAAGGTAATTACGGCTTATGCCAACCCAGCAAAGAAATTCTTCCGGGAACCTAAGGAACGGAGAGGCTTGAGCGATAAGGGTATTAACATGCTCCACATTATATTCAGAGGGGGCAGGAGCTCGATCTTTGACAATGTTTGTACCCGAAAACCAACCAAACCTAGCATTGGCAGGAACTACAAACTCATCTACCCAGAAAAAGTGATCGTTCCAATTCTTGACAGAATCTAAGTTCTTAGAATAGCAAGCACGGACGTTTGGACGTTTGGTAAAACCAAACCAACCATTCTTATAATTGTGTGTATAAAAATACCGGAACAGACCAACACTAGGATCAATATTGCAAACGCGGCACAGGATTTCAAAATGAGAAACCTTGGCAGATCCAAATACAGACAATTGGGAAAACGGAATGCGGAAGTGAGTGAGAACAGACACGAAGAAGGTAGAAAACGGGATACGATAGTTGGCATAGTCGAAGAATCGGGTATACATTCCAACTTTACCAGCTGGTCTTTCATGCATAGTGGCATCAGAGCTTGGCAATTGAGGATGAACTTCCTCCGGAACAAAATATTTTGCACAAATAGCATCAAGGTGTTCTTGTGTAAGAACACATTTAAGGGATGTAATACTGCCCATAATAAAAGAGAAGCAAAGAGGTTAACCTGAATGAAAACGAACTTCTAGAATAAGAGAGGCTGTGCAACTAAAAAACCTTGAAATTTGTCAACAATGGTGGAAAAGTGAAAGAGATGAAAAAAGAAACAGTGGGGCATGAATCGACTATTTATACCCATGGTATATTTAAGTCAGGTAAAGGTAGGATGATGACACGTGCCAAGACACTTCCCAATCAACGGTACAAAGACAAAGTAAAAAGATGATGATAACAGCTGGATATGGGACCCAGGCGGTCAAATCACGCAGAAGATAAAGGGACACGAAGAACCCACGTAACCAATGATAAACTGTCAAAACGACGCAAAAGACGCGGAACAAGGCAGGAGCAAAAGAAAATCTGATCACGAAACTCTAGTCTAGTAACGCTTACCGCACGCTATAATTGTACCACATACAATAAGCGAACTAGACTCGGGGGACTTGATGATCTATAGTATGAACACCAAGCTTACTAGGCTTGGTTCATAATATACACACATGGGCCCAGGCCCAATACAACAAATAGCCGGACTACTAAGCCTGACAGGGGTCACACTCCGGATATTCCAAAGACGCACGTGAGTACCTTTTAAAGAGGCACCCGTTGCACCTCCGCGGATAAACACGGACTGCGGAAGGATACTTACGTCCGCAGACATGATTACACGTGGACCCTTGCCCAACAAGGGACCCACTCTGGCTACTAACAGTCGCAAGTGAAATATTAGGAAACCCTAGTATTAGGCTTGCCTATAAATAGGGGTCATTTCACACCCCAAAGAGGTACACTCTGTCTGATCATTAATACACACATATACTCTGACATTTTCTCTGACAAACATGTATACTTACTCTCACGCCGGAGCTTATGTGGGGTCTGCCCGCGGGGTTAAGGCTAACGGTTTTACCTCATTTGTGCATGATTTATCTCTTCATTACTTTGGATTAGTAAAGATCTAATCATAGCCCGTTCACCGGCCAACTCACCAAATGACTAGACCAATATTCACCTCATACATGGTTTTTATATAACAACAATTCTTAGCAAAAGGACTTAATCAATGCTCTGTAAAACAAAAACAAAAAATATAGGTTAACTCATTGTTTGCTGTGTTGCTTAAGAATGTACATGAAGAAATCCAATAAACAAATGCTTTTGATACCACAACTTTTGGTTACATGCAAATGTATTATCATCATCATATATCATATATATTATAAGATTTAGTTTTATTATTTTTTTTCTTTAAAATATTTTTATTAACATTAAAATAGAATTTACATAATAGTGGAAGGCAAGCGCACAACAAGCAATGCCGCTAGTACTTTTTGATTGCAAAACTTATTCTTTTAAAAACAATATTTGTGGATCTGGGAGTTATAACATTACTATGCATGACTCGTTGAACTCTGTTGAGGAGCTCCATCGCTTCGGGTGCAAGGAAACCAAAGCTATCGAACGCGAAAGGAACAAACACGTGTTGATTTTTAATGCATGCTTTCTCATGATGTAGTTACTGCACGGGGGGGGGAGGGTGGGGGGCGGCTTCAAACAGTATGTACCCACTGTTAAAACCCGACTACTCAAACCCACTATAGAGGAGAAAGAAACCACGATCAGATCGACACAAGCATATTTCATCCTAAACCCATCCAAAAATTTAAACGTGGCTGGTCTGAGTGTGGATTTCCATAACAACGTGTGTTAGTCAAAAAGGTCACAGGTGCTCTTTCTTGAAGATATCTCGGAACGCACTAATACGGTCAAAAAAGAGACATCCCTATCCATATTGTACGGTACTTGAAGCCTTGAAGCTCTTCTCCAAAAAAAAAAATGAAAAGAAACTCCATGTTTCCCAAAGAATTCAAACAGCCTTGCGACAAAGACTGGGCATACTCATCAAGTGGAAAATATGAAATCATGAGGCGTTACTTAAGGATAGTTGATATTCTAGCTAGTGGACATATGTATGACCTTGCCTGTCTATGGGGATTAACTAGTAGAGAAATCATGTAGCTTGTTGGTGACGTAGACAATTAAAAACTGCTTTTGCGCTCACAGTCATTGTCAAAGTGGTACTTCCGTATTCCTTAACCTTTTTACGAAAAAAAGGCACTAGCTAAGTGGTCTTGTGCGGCGGTAGAGGTGCCATGGCGATGTCCTTATGCGTATAACAGCTAAAAATCAAAGTTGTATTCGTATCACGAAGTACATCCAAGAGCCGAAACATATCTTCGTTCACCATAGCACATATTAAACATAATTATTTATTATGGATTATTAATGATTTCATGCACGTTGTGATGTTTCAAAAAGGTAGCAGACACGGATATGTTGATCCGGCAATACTTTCGTCATTTCTTGTTATCGTAAATAATTTGTCTTCCATAATGTTCTCGAATACTTGTCGCGTGACTACATTCTAACAAATCATCTCAGCAACTTAAACATTTTTTTCACTTGGTTAAGTTTCTTACATCACTTGTTAAGATTAGTGAGGTAAGAGGTGCATGTTGTTTGTTATTCTGTGTGGGTTATGAAATAATTAAAGAGGTTTTCCCAAATTTATAGCTATGTTTAGCAACGGGCTTATAAGGGCTTATAGAGGATTGAGCTTTTAAAATAAGCCAGCTTATAAAATAAGTCTCGTTTATCACGCGGGCTTATAAGTCGTAAGTCTCTATAAGCCCAAGCCCATAAAGAGGGGCTTATGGGGGATTATAGTTAGTCAAATTACTTAAATACACTTCAAAATATAATGTATTATCAAGTAAATGCTGTAAATATATATGAATTTAAACTTATGTAGTTTTATGCGATTTTACATTAATATTTTTTTGGGTAAATGGTTTTCCCGGTAAATTTTATTACGCTAAAAAACATTTAAGTACAAGGGATGAGGGTGAGTCCCCCATCACCGCCCGTTACATAAACAAAACTACTTTCTAAAATGAAGGTACACGTAATGACTAGACAAAAGAAACAAAAATTTATTTCTTCTTAGGACCTCAAACTCGAATATCCAGATTATCACATATAGCTTGAAGCTCTTGAGAAAATCCTGACCTTCGTACATATCATCATTGTATGGGTCATCATTACCATACGAATCCCTTTATTGTTTCAGCAAACTTTGAGTGCCAAAACCTACCCTTTCTGAAGCCATAGAACGAGCCATATCATTATCAACTGATGCAACCTCATTATCACTATCATAATCACCCAAAAACTCTACCTTCTTCAAAGGATTACCAGCTTCATCCACAAGAATAGCTTGCCCATTAGTAAGTAATTCTTCAAACTTCCTGATTTTATCAATAATAGGAGTAGTACCAATACTACTATTATTGACATTCATAAAAGAGGATCCACTTGAAGTAGCCCTGTTATTTACCAAATTAGTAGTCCCCCCATTGGTACCTAACTCCTCATCATTATCGACCGAATTAAGAACTTCAAATGGATTTGAATTACTAACCTCAGTAGTAGGTTCCACACCTTTCTTCTTATTACCGTTATAACTAGCAGTAGGCTTTTTGGGAATAGGTCTATATTCTTTCTGAGGTTTAAAACCCATTTTCGGACCAACCGGAACACTTCGAGAAGTTTGACTAGGCCTCTTCACAGTCTTCTTCTCACCAGCACCTGTATTCTTCTGACATTCAGGCAGCCTTGGAGACTTTGTTGGGGCTCTACCAAAGGCATTAGCGAAACTTGGGCATAGAGTAATGGTACATTTTCTATCTGGTACTACTCTCTGACCAAAAATGTTAAAATTTTCCGTTTTTTAACTCGGTCATCTTTAGTGAATCACAAGATATGCCTTGTAATAATATGTTTGGTTTCCACAAATATTTAGGTCGTGGTACCTCGTTATGGGAATTATGCTGAATTTCAAGAATCTGGAGTTCAGAGGTATAAGGTCAATGGAGAGGTATTTGTACTCCAAACATGTTGCTTCAATATAGACATATAGTTAAGCTGATCATGATGTAAATTAGGTAATTTGATGTTTGATATTTAGGATATGGAGGTGCATTACTTTCAAACACATATAGATGGTGTCGATTTTGTTTTCATTGCAAATCCCATATTCGAAAGCTTGGGAATAATATATATGGAGGAAATCGGCAGGTAAATTTCTTTCCATTTTTTTGTCAACACTCAACAGACTCGCACTAATCAATATATACATATTTTTTTTAATGTTTTTGAATGTTCTTTTTGCAGGATATTCTACGACGGATGGTTTTATTCTGCAAAGCAGTTAATGAGGTATGACAAGAAAACAAGATGTGCATTTGTTTATTCAGTCCTAGATGCATATAAACTAATATTCTGAACCTACAGGCTCCATGGCATGTTCTGTGTGGGGGAACTTTGTACGATGATAAAAATTTGGCTTTCATTGCTAATGATTGGCATACTGCATTGTTGCCAGTTTACCTTAAAGCATATTATCATAAATATAGATTTATGAAATATGCAAGATCAGTACTTGTGATTCATAACATTGCTCATCAGGTTTGTTTTGCATACATTCGTTACTAGATATATATGTTTCATTTGAGGTCTCTTATTGAAAATGAATGTTGTTTTCAGGGTCGTGCTCCTTTGAAAGAGGATTTTTATGTGGATCTACCACCAGATTACTTGGATCTATTCAAACTGTATGATCCTTTAGGTGGTGAGCACTTCAACATATTTGCTGCAGGTCTTAGGACCGCACATCGTATAGTAACAGTAAGTCATGGATACGCACGGGAGCTAAAAACCCTTAAAGGTGGTGAAGGTCTTCACGATATAATCATCGAAAATGATTGGAAACTAAAGGGTATCATCAACGGAATTGACAAAAATGAATGGAACCCGGAAGTAGATACACACTTAACTTCAGATGGTTACACTAAATACTCTTTTGACACACTTAATACCGGAAAACCACAATGCAAAGCCGCCATTCAGAAAGAACTTGGACTTCCAATTCGTCCAGAAGTCCCATTAATTGGTTTCATCGGAAGGCTCGACAACCAAAAAGGTGTTGATTTTATAATCGAAGCGTCTCCGTGGATGGTTGACCAGGATGTACAGCTTGTGATGCTGGGGACCGGTAATTCCGATCTCGAAGGGAAGCTTTGGGAAATGGAGATTCGGTAACGTGACAAAGTTAGAGGATGGGTAGGGTTTTCAGTCAAAATGGCGCACAAAATAAGAGCTGGTGCTGACATATTACTAATGCCATCAAGATTCCAACCATGTGGGCTTAGCCAACTTTATGCTATGTGTTACTGAACAATACCGGTTGTACATGCTGTAGGTGGGTTGAAAGATACAGTTCAGCCATTTGATCCTCATAACGAGTCAGGGTTAGGATGGACTTTTGACCAAGCGGGGACTCGGAAGCTGATTCATGCACTCGGGAAATGCTTGTTGACATACAAAGAAGAAAAACCCAGCTGGAAAGGGATTCAAAAAAGAGGGATGATGCAGGATTTGAGTTGGGATCAATATGTGAAAGTTCTTATTGCTGCTAACTACCAAGAGTGGGTTTGAGAGTTTTATAATGTTATAAACTTTAGTTGTATAGTTTGTAGTATACTTGTTAATATCTCGATCTAACTCTTATGATCTTTTGATTTTACGATCCTCTTAAGCAAAAACGAGTCGATCATTCGTAGCATCTGAAAAGGCACTTGATCTTAAGTAGAATCTCGATCTTAACATAGGATCGTAAATTCAATCATACATCCCTTATATTAACTAATTAATCAATTGAATGAATTTTGTTAAAGTAAAATAATAAAACAAGGGTATATTGTTATAAAGTTTGTATAAGTGTAAAATATATAAATTTTTAGATTATAAGATCCAACGTCCTTAATCGCTAATTAAATATATTAGTATTTTAAAGTATTGTGCGTTACATTTTCATATTATTATAATTTTCAGAACTCTTCTTTCTTCATATATTTGTTTTACGTCAGCTTTGTATACGAATTACTAGACAAAAAGACTTTTAAACTATTAAGTAGGATATTCCGATCTCAATCTGATCTTACGATTCCGATCTTACAAAGACAAAAATGATCGATAGTAGGATCTCGATCTTAACAACCTTAATTTGTAGGTCTAGTGAAGGTTTATGTGCTGTGATGAGTTAGTTGTAAAAGGATTCTGATTTTGTTATTTGTAAGATGGATACATACAATAAGCATGTTATTAGAATGCATATACATCTAATATATCATCATCTCTAGGAAAGCATCTCAAATCATTACTAGTGTTTTATTGATTGGTCATATATAAGTTTGGTTGAATGAAAACATTTTCTGAAAACCAATTTAGTGGCTACTAGTAGTCAAAACATATAATTAGTGAGAGTATTACGAAAGGAGCAAAACAATGTATTTATACATATATATAGAGTTTATTGATATAGAGCAACAAGTAGCTGGAATAGCTTAGTTGGTTAGAGCGTGTGGCTGTTAACCACAAACCTCCTTCTAGCGTTTTTCTTTTTCGTTTTTTCCTATTCTATATTAAAGTAGTTTTTACTATATACATAGAAGTTTTGATGTTCTGTCAATAAAATATATTAATTAGTATCTTCAAATCAAAATAATATTTCAAAATTTTCTAGTAATTAAATTGCATGTATTCTAGATGTCCATGTAACTTGCAAGTAATTTAGGTAGTTTTTCAACAGTTTGTCTTCAAGGCAAAAGATAAAAGAGGAAAATAAATATGGGGTTGTATTGCATCTAAGTAAGGGCGGAGGTATGTAGAGACTAGAGGGGGTTGTGGCCCCTTAATAATTTGTCATCTTTACACTATTAACCCTTATATTTAAGCACACTTTATATAAAAAACCTTAAACTTTATTAAATAATCATGATTTGGCCCTCCTAAATTTCAGAAACTATATCTTGGGCTCTTGGCCCTCCTAGTAAAATCGGTCAAGCTCCGCCACTGCATCTAAGCTTACATGCAAAACATTCAAAAATTATGTCATTTTGACAAAAAAAAAATCAAATTTACCTCATTTGTATCATGTATTTCACAATATTAGTGTTTTCTCTTGATTGCATCACAACATCACTAAAATTGGGTTCATTTTGATACATGTTTTTTATACATCATATTGTTGGGTGTTTCTATTAACTAAACAATTAGTCGTAATTCAAAATGAGTTGATTTGATTCCCATAAAAAGCGTTTCACTACACATAAATTTTGTTTCAACTATTCAAATGATGAAAAAATAATAAAAAAAATGACGTAATTTCTAGTGATATTGAATGATTTTGCATGTAAACTTAGAGGGTGTTTGTTATTGCGTTATCAAGTAGATTATTTGATTATTTCATTTCCATAATGGAGATAAGCCATTTTAAGTGTTTGGGTAAAAGAATGAGATAATCACTTATTCGCTATTTGGGGACTACAAAATGCAAGTTTAAATAAGTAGGTACCCACCTGCTTTTATAAAACACAAATTAGACATTTTGGTTGACCACTATTTAATTACTATTTTAACCTTTTGATTTGACTTTCATATGGCATAATTTTTTTTATAGTATGTCCATTTTTGTCATATTACATACTTAGTTGTTGAATAATTTATTTTGCCAAACACTATAAAAAGCTGATTATCTGATTATTGCGATATCAAAAAGCATAATCAAATCCAAACACTATATTTTAAAATCACGTTTTGTAACAGCTGATTATCTAGCTGATTATCTGATTATCCATTTTCAAAACGCATAATCTATTTTAAATAAGCAACCCCAAACACCCCCTTGATGCATAACATCCCCATATTCACTTTTCTCAAGATAAAATTTACGCTAACTATTTCGCACATACTATTTTACAAATATTCTTGACGGGTTTTGCTAACTTGTGCCCACTGAGCACATGCTAATGTATATTTAAATGGAAAGTTTTTGTGTATTTAAAGAGAAAATATATCTAAACATGGTAATTTTTATCTATAATTAATGTTCATTAAATACATTTTTTGTTATTGAAGGAAAACAAGTGTTCATTGAATACACTTTAACATGTGCCTATTGGGCACACATAGAACCCGCGAGCGAATTACATTGATAATAAGTTTTACATTTATAGGGGAAAATATCTTATACACAAAGACACCTAAATAAAATAAAAAAAGTGATTTAAACATTCCTAAACAATTATTATCCCTAATAAATTCCCTAACTAAATAAAATAAAATCTGTTATTAGCGGCCTTTACGACATAATAAGGTTTTATGTCTTACACAGTAGGGAAGTCATAAAACGTTTGGTTATTTATCTTGGCTTCCATGGCGTAACAAGGATCACAGTGGTATGTCGTAGCGAAGTCTTGACCCGTTTGTCATGTTTAACAAAAGTCCACATACTTCTTGGCTTACTTTTCTACATCTTTTTTGAACAGCGAATCAATAAATAAAAACTAGCAAGACGCTTGAAAGGAATTACAATAAGTTCATACAAGAGGATATCGAATCAACAGTCTAGTCTATCAATTGGATACAAAATCCTGCTTCTAGTGCAAATCCAAGAATGTGAATAAGTATAATGCCCTATTTAGGCCTACAATCCATGCTAAATACATACCTATACATAAACACTTCTACTATTGAATCATAATTTTTCTCTCTCCAAGTTCCCCCAGAATATTTTTTCAATCCACCAATCAAATCATTAGGCATATAAGTAGGCTTGCTAATTAGGCATACAGATCAATTTTCATGCTAATAAACCATGATTTCATCCATGAGAGTATCCTTCCAATGTGGTTTTAAATCAAAACAAACTCGATTCCTATACCTCCAAAGAACCCTAAAAGTTGTTTGCAAAACCACATCAAAACCCAACTTTACACGGTTGTTAAGACTCGTTGAGTCCACCTAAGAGGATAGGTCGAGCAGGGTTTTGGGATAGTTTAGCATACCCCACCAACACGATATGCGGTTCAAAAGATCAACAGCTATAGGGAAATCAACAAAGATGTGTTGGCTTGTTTCAAGGTCCTCATTGCATAAGGGACATCTAATGGTGTGTAGATCAATCCCACGATGGTCTAGGTTGCAACGGGTAGGTAACCGGTTCAAACAAAGACACCAAGATAGGATATTTACCTTGATCGAGAGATATCTATTCCAACAAATTTTCTCCTCCTGGAAGGGCAGTAGGTTACTTTCAATCATCTTCCTCATTGACGACACAATGTAGGTATTATTAGAGTTTAAGGAGCAGGCCCCAAGAGTCCCTCTCATTACTAGTCAAAGTCCACGTAAAGATAAAGGAGTCCATCTAACTGATTTTTTTTCATTCCCATCACGTAAATATCTTCTCCAATCTCAACTTCTGGAATTCGACCAATATAACATGTTGCATCGATCCATTACTTTTCTACATTGTCCTCATCATTCCTCCTTACTTGAAAAGAACGCGACCCAAGTTCTCATATGCCGTTAGTATGCTCGCGTGGTAGACGTTCAACCTTTGATTAATACGTTTCCATCTTGACACATTTACCATACTCCCACAAGTCAAAACATGAACCAGATCTTCAGTATGTCACCTTATTCTCTTTAATTCTTTGACGATTCTTCACATGTTTCCCGCATTCTCAACGACTCACAAACGGATCTAAATGTTGGATTAATGCCCCTTACCATTCTCTCTCTCTTGAAAAGAAATAGTCCATGAGTTCTCAAAATAAATAGTTTGTGTTAACGAGGCTTTGGAAACTTCAAACATCTTCAAACCTTTGACCACAACATTTATTTTTCACTTACCGCCTTTAGAAATAAATTTGGATCATTGAATTGAACATTTAATTCATGATTACAAACCTTTAAATCTTTGATGCCTTAAAAATCTAAACCTTCAACTTTAGGAATCTTTGCTTCATGTGTTCTAATAAAATATTTAAGAAGTTGTCACCACACTGTTGAACTCCTTTGATGTTCTCCATGCGTTCTTTGACAACCCTGACTTTCAACATGTTTTCTTCAATCTTAACATCGACCTTTGGTTCTTTGAGTTTTACTTTGAACGGAACCATAACAATTTTCCCAGCAACCCAGGAGATAAAGTAAAGATTTCTTTGAGGATCATATACACATTAACTTCTCGTCGCCAAGGTTTTGCCAAGAAGATACGGCACACATTAAGATCATCAACAATACAAAGTACATCAATTTTATCAAATTTCTCGATGGTCACACGAACCCTAAAAATTTAATTAACCTTCTATTGGTTTAACCTTCATTGGTAATTTTAAGAATTCTACCAATTTTCTTCAAACCAAATTATTTAAACTACAACCATCAATAATTAGATAAAATACTGAATTATTGATTAAGATTTTTGATAACTCGGTTGTAGACACTGGATCACCCTTCTCTCTCTCCTCTCATTCTTTAACTCTTTCATTGTTGAACGGGGATTGGTTGCTTGCACGATTGCCACCAAAATCGCCTATAGCTGGACAAATTCTTTGACCTTTGTGTTTGCCACCCTCGTGATTTTCGTGGTTGTTACCTCCACCTACGAACACAACGTAGTTTTTGATCATTTGCGGATTTCATGTCGAGTTCGGATACGATTTTGACAAAATCATAATCCATGTTCTCTTCAGATCATACAAGACCAATATTATGGGTTTTTGAATCTTCTTCACCATTCCCCATCCATGATACTAAGAAGCTTTAGATGTCAACTAACACATCAATTATTCAAGATCATGAACAATCCGAGCGAGAAGGATAAAACGAAAGCCGAATAAATATGCATAGATGATAGGACATGCATAACAAGCTGGAGATGACCCGCATAAGATAAAAGCATATTCTTTCAGTCAGCAATACGACTATGTAACCTCTCCAAATGGACAGTACAGTCTCAATAAATTAAGCGAGAAGAAATAAGAGGGACAACTAAATACTTTACGAAAATACCTTCTTAAAATGGCAAAGTACTAAATATAGAAAGCTTAACTTGATTAGGGATATTACAAGAGTAAGTCGTGCTTTTGGGGACACTTGGAACAAAACCTGAAACATTATTGAACTCATCTAAAGCTTCCATAACTACACTTGCTGCAATCACATTACCGTGACTAAACAGAAATATATCATCAACAAAACAAAGGTTAACAATCATTTGTTTTCAAAAAGATTATGGTATTGGAAGCTATCCATCTCCTGAACCCTATGTTACAATATTAGAGCTAAAACTTCCATAAATATAGTAAAAGGTTCGAGACATAGGATCACCTTGCCTCAAACCTATTTTACCTTAAAACCAACCATGGAGATCGCCATTAATGCTAATTGAATAGGAAACACTCGTAACACAAGCCATAATCCATGAGACCAGCTTTGAATGAAAGCCAAAACCAATCAAAATACCTCTCAAAAACCGTCAATCTACCGTATCATACGTCTTTTGAATATCAACTTTAAACGCACAATGGGGAGGACCAACATTTCTACGATAATTACACATAAGCTCTAGAGTAAGAAGAATGTTATCCGAGATTTTACGTCTTGGAACATAAGCAATTGTTATACAAACAATATCCTAAGCCCCTCTTTGTTCTATATAATAATTTTACCAATGATATTTTGTAAAATAAGGTTTACAACAAGAGATAAGCCTATAATCATAATGGAGTGTTTACATTTTTCACCTAAATCTAACTATTAATTTTCACCATATAACATTTTGCAAGAAAATAACATGGTTATTTATATAATGTCAACATATGAGGTAAATTTAGGGGCTCTCGAAATTTGAAGGCTTTAACGTTTTCTTACGTTACTCACCCTCAATAAGGACACTGCTTTGACTACTTAGAGTAAACCTGCATATAAGGAGTGCCTTGTTGTGCTTTTATATAAAGGGCCTTTCAGTAGATTTAAACATAAAATCCCCTAAGTGTTTCTCAAACTGAAGTCTTTCAGTTTGAATCACTGAAGCCTTTCAGCTTCAGTCACTGAAGTTCTTTCAGCGTCAGCTCTTTAGGTCCTTAGAAGATTGGGAAGTATCTTTACTTCAGTGTATGCAACGGTACAGAAACTGAAGAAGGACTCTTGGTTGGAGCTTCAGTTCAGCTTGGATGACAATTCCAAGCTGAACGTTGTCTATCTCCTTAACAGAAGATGAAATGTATGTTTCACTTCTAGAAGGTTTACAAGGCGGGAAAAAGATTTCTTTATGTCAAAACGAATAAAGCAATCTCCTTGGGAAATGCTACTTCTAAAGTTGGTATAGAAGTACAACAAATTTTCTTAAAGGACTGTGCCTAGTACTAGAAAGCAAACGTGCATTAAATGGTAGCTCAACCACCCATTTAATGCTTGCCACGTAGCTAGGTTAAAACTTGTAAACCCTAATACCTTCGCCTATAATAGGAAAGGGATTCCTAGAGTAAATGTTATCTCTTCCAATTAATGTGATACACATTGAAGAGTTCATTTATCTCTCAAACAAACCGACTCGTACTACTAAAAGCTGAAGCTTCAGTTTAGTCATAACAAGTTTTGTATTTCTATTACTCCATAAATTTGGTTAGAGAATAAGTTTAAAGGAGATAACACCCCAATTGCCATTCAACCACCTTGCTATTCCGCAAGCAAGGTGTGTCATAGATTCTTTATTTGATTCTAATAAAAGTCTATACGTTGAAAAGTACTTAGTTGTCTTAACCATGATCTTCAAGTTAATATATAATTTGTTTAAAACTCACTTTTTTGTTATGGAATCTGATTAGTTTAAAGTTGATAAACCTTATATCATATTCCAATGGACCAACAAGTGGTATCAGAGCCTTCTGGTTTATAAAATCCCTTTAAAAGGATATATATATAAAGGCTCAAAGATTTTTAAAATCAAGATCCATCTTAAATGGTAGCAGTAGAAGTACCATAGACTCTTGAATACAAGGGTGGCTAGTTAAATGCAGCTCCTGTACTAGAGGTGGAAAATTTCACCAATTGAAAAAAGAGGTTCATGTGCCACATTATTGGTATTGAACCTCAATTTGAATACATCATTTTAAACGGTCCTTATATCCCTATGGCAGCTAAGGAAGCCTGAAGGACAATGGATTTTAATTAAATTGAATGTGACATTTTATTAAACGTCTCTTTTGAGGTCGTTTTCTGTGACTTGTGTGTATGGATTATGAAGTAGCACCCCATAGTAGTATTCCAATGCGTTGTCAAAATTTCGGGGGTGTTACATTATGAGGGCCCCTCTGATGTGAAATAAAGTAGGGTCATGGACCTGAAATTATGCAATAACACCTTCAAATTCAAAGAGAGTGAATCTCTAACACAAACTTTCACCAGACACAAAGCTTTGATGAATGAGTTAGTAAATGATGGCATCAAACTTTCAAATCTTGAAATAAATACTTGTTTTATAAATAGGTTACCAAAGAAGTGGCTAAGCTTCTGCCAAAGTCTCAGAAACACAAATCATGTGAAAGATTCTGAGCTTGCTTCTCTATTTTGGTAAACTCAAATATGAAGAAAACCTTATAGACAGTATATATGAGACAGAAAAGAATAAATCTCTTGTCTCTGCAACACCTCTTTCAATTGCTTTCTTCTCTTCCTCTATTGTCTAGGACTTTCAAGATAGTCCTGATGATGAAGAGGATACAAGAAGCAGTCAGGAGTATCTAAATGATCTTGAGTAAGAATACCAAGCAAGATCTCTTTTAACCAAATCTAAAAGATTCTTCAAGAAAGGTACTAAAAGATTCAGCAGTACAAAGGCAACTGACCAAACTGTATGTCACAAATGTGGCAAGAAAGGTCACTTTACAAGAGACTGCTGGTCAAAAACCTTAGTTTCCACATATCAGTCACCTTTTCAATCAAAACCTTTCATTTCCCCTCAGAACAAACCTGAACTAAGGCCTACCAAGGACTTTGAAGCCAAATACAACAAAGTCAAGGCTAAACTAGCTCTCCTAAGTTCTAGTGCTTCAGCCTTTAAAGCTCCTATGGTAAAGAACAAAGGTCTCATTGCTGAAGCCTATGAATGGGATGAATAAGAAGTGTTATCAAATGACAGTGAAATGGTGGAGGTGAAGTTACTCATGGCACTAACTAAAGAAAATGATGCCGTCGGCAAAGAAAGTGCCAGAAATGGTGAATGAGTAAAGATCTCTATGTGAAAGGTACACACTCTTCTTGAAATGGAAGATAATGATGATAGAAAAGACTGTCTAGATTATTTATGTATTGATATAATTTATGTTGAAGAATAAAGAAGCAATCTTTTGTCAAAACATAGAAATCTTGTTCATGAACTAAATACATGCAAAGAGCAACTTTTAGTACTAAAACAAGCAAAACTTGATTTTCTTACCATGCATCATGTAAACACTAAAATTCTCAAAGAGAATAAAAACTTAAGATCTGAACTGATAAAGCTAAAAGAAATCCCTAAAACTTGTCTTAACAGTTTTAACAAAGTAAATCAGTGTATAAGTGAACAAATCCTCTCTCAAAAGAAGAAAATTCTGAGAGTTGATCAACTCACTACAGATCCTTCCAGTTCAGGGCAAAAAGACCTAGTCTTTGTAAAATCATCAGCTGATGACATAAAAGTGACCATACCTGGTGTTGAAAGACCCTGGTTGTCTGAAGCTGAAGGTTTTATTTTGCCAAATCATGATACTAGTAGGATACTCCCAGCGGAGTCATAAAGATACACAACTGATCCTTTAGTTATCTTCACTGACTCTTCAGTGACTGATTATGATTCAGTAGATGAATCTTCAGTCTGTAGCACCCCTCTTCCTCTACTGAAGAAGTTAGAAGGTGCTGAACCTATTTCTGGACCAAAGACTATCAAATCAATTTTAAAGTCAAAATCCACACTCAAAGCAGAAGCTTTAAAAGGTGTCATAATAAATGAACCATCCTCAACTCCTGCTAAGGGTAACAAAAGCTCTTCAGCTTCAAAAGTTCACTCAGCTCCTGCTGGTAAACTAAAGAGTGTAAAAATTGAAGATGAACCTCCCTTAGCTATTGTAATGAAAGAACTTAACAATCTAAAATTACAAGTTAGCAAAAATCAGTCATCTTACCCCAGAAGTAATCAATCACAACAAATTCCACAAAATGCACTTCAAAACAAATACAAAACATAATTCAAAAGGAGTTGTGATTTATGTGGCTTAAACAATCATCTTTCTGAAAATTGTTATAAAGTTCTGTTTTGTAAAAGGTGTAAGAGAACTGATCACAGAACTTGTGATCATGCTGAATACATGTCCACCATAAAGATGTCTTAGCATCTCAAAAGTCTGGGTAGAGCATCTTCAAGACCTAACATCCCAAGACCATCAAAACGCTTCTTTCTACCTTGCATACACTATGTTGGTATAGATCATTTATAAAATGAATGTTTATACTATCCCATATCTAAATTATGTGGAAGTTATGATCATGACATAAATGGTCATAACAGGATTATCTCTCTGGAGAGAGAGAGAGAGAGATCAATCCAAGAAATCCTCAACATGCCTTTAAAAGATGTGAAGCTTGTGGTAGTTCAAATCATACCACAACTGATCACTATGATATTGAATGGTTCAAAAGAGGTGAAGCACTTCAAGCCAAAAAGGCTGAAGCTCTAAAATCAACTAAGGCTGAATCATCAAATGCTAACAGATCCAAGACTCCTACTAAAAGGTGAGTTTCTAAGCAAAACTAACCATTCTCAACGTATTTGTGCAGTGTGACATCAGGAAGCCCATCTGGTACCTGGACAGTGGATGAGTTACCTGCACAAATATGTGGAACAACCAGGACCTAAAATGGTGTTTGGAGATGACTCTGCATACATAACTGAAGGTTATGGCTCTATCTAATGTAATGGTATAGTTTTCACAAAGGTAACATTTGTAAATGGCCTTAAATATAATTTAATTATCATCAGTCAACTCTATGATGCTAAATATATTATTCAGATTGATAAGAAAAGAGGAACAATCTTCAACTCTAACAAAGAAATTGTTATGATTGCTCCTCGAGTAAGAGATGTATATGTTCTTGACATGATGTCTTCTGCTCAAGAATCTTGCTTCTTTGCCAAAGCCTTTGAAAATCTCAACTGGCTTTGGCATAAAATACTTGCTCATCTAAACTTCAAAATAATCAACAAACTAGCAAAACAAAATCTTGTTATTTGTCTTACCTCACTTGTCTACTCAAAAGATAAACCATATTCATCATGTGAAAAGGGAAAACATCATAGGGCCACCTTCAAAACTAAACATACATCTTCTATCAAGAAATGTCTTCATCTTCTTCACATGGATTTGTTTAGACCTGTAACTCTCAGGTCCATTAACCATGAAAAGTATACTCTTGTCATTGTTGATGAGTACTCAAGGTATACCTGGGTACACTTCTCGAAGAAGAAAATTCAATCACCTAAAACCATCATGTCTTTCATCAAAAGAGTTGAAAATCAAAATGACATCAAAGTCAAACAACTCAGAACTAACAATGGTACTGAATTCAGGAATAGCATTCTTGTCAACTTTTGTGATGAAAAGGGGATTTCTCAAAATTTCTCTTCTCCCTACACACCTGAGCAAAATGGTGTTGATGAGAGGAAAAATAGAACCCTTATAGAAGCTGCAAGAAAAATGCTTTTAGGATCTGTCTTTTCTAAACAATATTGGACTGAAGCTGTAGCCACTGCATGCTACTCTCAAAAAAAATTCACCATTGTGAAAAGACATCTCAAAACTCCTTATGAAATTTTTCGTAAGAGAATCCCAAACATTAATTTTCTTCATGTCTTTGGATGTCCAGTTTACATCCACAATCATAAAGATCACTTAGGAAAATTTGATGAAAAAGCTGATGATGGTTATCTTCTTGGATACTCACTTGTTTCCAAGGCCTTCAGAGTCTTCAACACTAGAAGACAACAAATTGAAGAAACCTATCACATCACATTTGATGAAAGACCTTCAGTTGACAACATCAACATTGCTGAAACAGAAAGATATCCACCTGATGAATATCTTCATCCTTATGAACCTTCTCAAAGGTATCAAACAAACACCCCCCCCCCCCCCCGCCCCCCCCCCCACCCCCCACCCCCCCCCTCCTCCGCCCGACCCCCCCACACCGTGCCAGCCACCCCCCCCCTTACCTCCCCCCCACTTCCCCAGCACCCTCCCCTCCCACCCCCCCACTACACCCCCCCCACCCCCCCCCCACCCCCTGCCCTCCACCCCCCCCCACCGGCCCACCCCTCCACCCCCCTCCCCCCCACCCCCCACCCCCATCCCCCCCCCACCCCCAACCCCCTCACCCCCGACCCCCCCTCACCCCTTCACCCACCCCCCCCCCTCTCCCCCCACCCCCCCACCACTCCAACCCCCCCTCCCCCCCCCCACCACCCCAACCCCCCCCCACCACCACCGTCCCATCACCCCCCCCCCCTCGCACCCCCCCCCCACCCCCCCCCGTCCCCATCCCCCCCCCTAGCCCCCCCCCCACGCCCCCCACCCCCCCCCCCCCTCCACCCCACACCCCACCCCCCACCACGCGACCTCCCCCCCCCCTCCCCCCACCCCTCTCCCCCCACCCCCCCCCCCTCCCCCCATCCCCCCCCCACTGTGCATTAAATCATAATATAAAAATCAACCGACCACACTGTGATGCTAAATATATTATAACCAGATTGAGATAAGAACAGAGAACAATACATCCAACTATAACAAAGAAAATAGTTATTATTGCTCCTCGAGTAAGAGTGATATATGTTGTCTTGACTGATGTCTTCTCTCAATCATCTTGCTTCTTTGCCAAAGCCTTTGAAAATCTCAACTGGCTTTGGCATAAAATACTTGCTCATCTAAACTTAAAAACAATCAACAAACTAGCAAAATAAAATCTTGTTATTTGTCTTCCCTCACTTGTCTACTCAAAAGATAAACCATGTTCATCATGTGAAAAGGGAAAACATCATAGGGCTAGCTTCAAAACAAAACATACATCTTCTATCAAGAAATGTCTTCATCTTCTTCACATAGATTTATTTGGACCTGTAACTCCGAGGTCCATTAACCATGAAAAGTATACTCTTGTCATTGTTGATGAGTACTAAAGGTACACCTGGGTATACTTCTTGAAGAAGAAAATTCAAGCACCTGAAACCATCATGTCTTTCATCAAAAGAGTTGAAAATCAAAATGACATCAAAGTCAAACAACTCAGTATACAAAGAAACAATGAGTAACATAATTCAGGAATAGCATTCTTGTCAACTTTTGTGATGAAAAGGGGATTTCTCAAAATTTCTCTTCTACCTACACACCTGAGTAAAATGGTGTTGATGAGAGGAAAAATAGAACCCTTATAGAAGCTGCAAGAAAAATGCTCCCAGGATCTGTCTTTTCTACACAATATTGGACTGAAGCTGTAGCCACTACATGCTACTCTCAAAAAAAATTCACCATTATGAAAAGACATCTCAAAACTCCTTATGAAATTTTTCATAAGAGAATCCCAAACATTAATTTTCTTCATGTCTTTGGATGTCCAGTTTACATCCACAATCATAAAGATCACTTACGAAAATTTGATTAAAAAGCTGATGATGGTTATCTTCTTGGATACTCACTTGTTTCTAAGGCCTTCAGAGTCTTCAACACTAGAAGACAACAAATTGAAGAAACCTATCACATCACATTTGATGAAAGCCCTGAGGCTATCAAATTCTCAAAACCTTCAGTTGACAACATCAACATTGCTGAAACAGAAAGATATCCACCTGATGAATATCTTCATCCTTATGAACCTTCTCAAAGGTATCAAACAAACAGCAATGATGTGTCCTTCATAGAACCCTATGAATGTCCTGAACCAGTGGTTCTTGAAACTGAAGTTTCATCTGACCAAAATGGTCATACTGATCAAAATGATCAATCTGTTCAAGATGATGAAATCTTAAATGATGATCACTCTGAACACTTCAATCACACCAATGACGAACAAATCATTGATAATCTCCCAAACATTAAAGATAGTCAGATCTTTAAACTCTTATCCTCTCTAAATACAGAGGATACTTCAGCACAAAACACTACTCAAATCCCAAGTCCACCCTTACCTGTTCCATCAATGGTCACTCTAGCTCCTCAAGATAGATGGTCTCAAGACAAGCACATTGAGCTGGTAAATATCATTGGTAATCCAGGGGTAGGAATTCTCACAAGAGCCATGGCCAAACAACTTAGTGCTGCTTCAGCTCATGAATGTCTCTTTGTAGATTTTCTCTTTGGAGAAGAACCCAAAAAGGTCTATGAATCACTATGTTAGGAACACGAAAGTGTCGGTCGCTTCTATAGATAACAGTCGTTAGCTCGTTAAGTAATTTTTGGAAACTTACATAGTTAGTTAGCAAAGGCCCATGGATTAATCCATGCAAGCCCAAGCCCACGTGTCATTTGTAAGTATAAATACACCTCTCTATGCCTTGGAGAGGTGGTTGGTTGGTTGTATTTTCACATAGTTATGCATTTCATGTTTTTGTCTTTCTCTCTCTAAAATACTTCCTTCCTTCCCACTTTCTCTCTTTAGTTCTTGTTGTTAAAAGATTTCTAATATTCTTCAATTGGTATCAAGAGCCATGGAGTGGTGTGTTTAGTCTTTGTGTTTATTTTTTTGGTTTGTTTGTTTAATCGCAAAAATCGTCCTTTATTTCTTATATTTTCTTTGGTTTCAAAGCTATTGTGTACACTAAAGGATTATTTACCTTAGTAAATCTGATCTAGTATCTTTATGATATAGGTGTACAAGCTTAGAATCAATAAAAACATCATTTTTGTTATTTTTTTGTGTTCGAAAACCTTATAAAAAGCAAAATCTTGATTTTAAAATTTTCGGCTTAAAAACCTCAAAGTTCTCATTTTTCTTGTTCCTATAGGTTTAGGAACACTAGTTGTACAAGTATTTTTGCAAATAAACCATCAAAAGGGTGTCTTTTTGTGTTTATAAATTTTTGGGTTTTGAAAGAGAGGAAGTCGAACAACTAAGTTGAACAACTCAAGTCGAACAACCTAAGTCGAACAACCCTAGTCGAACAACCTGAGTCGAACAACTCAAGTCGAACAACTCACTTTAGTGGAAACCAAATAACTCACTTCAGTTGATACCGAACAACTTACTTCAGTGGAAACTGAACAACTCACTTTAGTGGAAACCGAACAACTCACTTTAGTTGAAACCGAACAACTCACTTTAGTGGAAACCGAACAACTCAATTTTTTAAATTATACGGTTTATTTCTTTAACTTGTAAAATCCCGTGAAACATTAACTTATTTTTCCCGGTTTTGTCAAGAATTGTAAAATCCCGTGTAGTTTAAAGAATTAAAACACTTAAAAGGACAACTTAATTAAACACAAATTCTTTCTACCACTGTCTGATCAAACAAGTAATCTTTTAACATACATATTTCACAATGACGACCCTTGCTGACAAAGTGATTCTTTCGGGTGCTGACAATCGTCCACCTATGTTGGAAAAGGATATGTACGATTCTTGGAAAAGTAAAATGGAGCTATATATGATGAATAGAAAACATGGAAGAATGATTCTTGAATCCTTTGAAAATGGTCCACTTATTTGGCCTTCAATTGAGGAAAATAGAGTGACAAGACCAAAGAAATATTCTAAGTTATCTGCTACGGAAGCAATTCAAGCTGATTGTGATATCAAGGAAAAAAATATCATTCTCCAAGGACTACCACCTGAGGTCTATGCATTGGTTAGCAATCATAAAGTCGCTGATAAGTGCTTAATTACACATATCTTTTACCTCTAAAAACGAGCTTAAATGACCAAAAACAGACAAAAACTGCACAAACAACTGAATCTTCATCTCAGGCACTAGTGGCTCAAGATGGTCTAGGAGGCTATGACTGGAGCAATGATTTTGAAGTTGAACCAGTCAACTATGCTTTGATGGCAATCTCTTCATCAAACTCATCAAGTTCTTCTGATAGTGAGGTACAAAAATGTTCTAAATGTCTTGAATCATTTAAATGTCTTTAAACGAACTATGATACTGAGAGAGAAAAGCATAACAAAGCCAAACTAGAAATTAGGGGTTATGAAATAGCCTTAGAGTCACTAGAAGCTAGAATTCTTGGACATGAAAAGAATGAATTAGCTTGGGGTGAGAGATATGAGTTTCAAAATTATGATCTTAAGTGTAGAGAAATAAAAATTAACAACTTAAATCTGTAATTAGAAAAGGTTGTTAAGGAAAGAGATGAATTAAAACTCAAGATTGAAAAATGGGAAGGGTCATCAAAGAATCTCACTAAGATACTCAATAGTCAGATGAGTACTCATGATAAAAATGGATTAGGGTTTGGCACATAAATGGATGATTTGAGTAATAAATCTGACACTGATAGTGAGAACAGTTTGACTGTTATTGAGGTAAGGTCTAGTGATGAAGAGAGCACACTAGAAAATAATAGGTTCACTAAAGTAAATGAGTATCATGTTGTTCCCCCTCCAATTACAGGGAACCCATTAACCCCAAGACCTGATATATCATTTGCAGGACTAGATAAGTATGCTTTTAGAAATAAAATCATAGAATCTAAGACAACTAAAACTAACAAGACTGTAGGTACCACAAATGAAGCAACTATAGTAAAACCTAAGTCTGTCAATGAAACAGTTATGTCTAAGTCAAAGATGAATAGGGATGAAGTCATCATTGAGGATTGGACCTCAGATGATGAGGATGATGTGTGTGCTGACAAGACTGTTATTTCTGTTAAGCCTAATGTGACTCAAGTTGTTAGGAGTCAAGCTGATAAAAGTGGTCAAACTTTACAAAAACAAGGGATTGGTTTTAAGAAAGTACATAAAATAAGAGCTTGTTTTGTTTGCAAAAGCATTGGCCATTTGATATAAGATTTGATTTCATCTGACCAAAGAGTCCTGAAATTGGGTTAAGAATGTGGTTACTACTGGGGAGAGGGTAGTCAAAAAACCTGGATTCGGATATGGCAAAAAGGGTATGGTTTTTTTTTTCTTTTTCATATTTTTTTATTTTTAAGTTTTATATTTTTTTTTTTCTTTTAATTTTTTAATTATTAATTTTTTATAATATTAAATTTTTAATTTTAAATCTTTTTAATTTTTTAATAAATTAATTTATATTCTTATTTTTTCT
>BQNB010000190.1:32500-36486 GCA_026074375.1 Tanacetum coccineum
AGTTTTATGAGACCTTTTGGGTGCCCTTTGACTATTTTGAACACCTTAGATTCCTTAGGCAAATTTGATGGGAAATCTGATGAAGGTTATTTGCTTGGATACTCTACCTCTACGTAATGCCTTTAAAGTATACAAATCAACTGGGACCAAAAGGGTTAGAACGAGAATCTGCACTCATTAATTGTCTTGAAATCAACCAAATGTGCGGAAGGAACTTGTCCAAATTGGATGTTGATCTTGATTTTCTCACCAATTCAATGAATTATATTCCTGTTAGTGTAGAAAATTGGTATTGTGATGCAGGTACACAAGATTCTTATGTTGCAGGTTCATCAGGAAAAGATAAAGGACCTACTCAGGAATACATACTGCTTCCACTACAACCTCATAGGATAAGGATTCTAGCAATGGATGTTGTTCAGGATGCACAAGAACAACCTTCTAAAAATGCTTCTCCAGACAAGGGTATACAAGTTTCAGAAGATGTTTTTGATAAAGAAGGACAACATCAGATGCCAGCAGATGAACAAGACTGGCAAGATGAACTTGGATGATGGTTACTCAAGAATTGGTTGCTAATGCTATGAATGATGAATCAAGACAAGCCTTTAAAGAAGAAAAGAAAAGAATTGCATCTAAAAAGAAGGCAGCTCAAGCTACCAGTACTAACCAACTTAGTATTGATAGGCCATTTGTTAGTGCTGATAGATCATTTGTTAGTACTGATAGGTCTAACACACCCAATGTTAGTGCTGCTAGTACTTCCACAGGTGCAAATGCTGATGAATCATCATTTGTCTACTTGGAGGCGGCCACTACAATACCTATTGATGCATCTACTCTCCCTAATGCTGATTTATCCATTGATCCAAATATGCCTGACTTGGAAGATGCTTCTGATATTCTCCTAAATGATGGAATAATTAATGGAGCTTATGATGATGATGAATATGTGGGTGCAGTGGCTGATTTCAACAACATGGATAACACCATTGCTGTCAGTCCTATTCCCACACTCAAAATTAATAAGGATAATCCAAAAAAGGGAATTATTATAGGAGATTAACGATCAGCAGTTCAAACAAGAGGGAAGATTCAAAAGCTTCTTCAGCACAACAAGCCTTAGTAAGTTACATTTACAAACAGGACAAAACAAACCACAAGGATCATCAAAACTGTTTGTTTGCATGTTTTCTCTCTCAAGAAGAACCCAAGACTATATCACAAGCCTTAAAGGATGAAAGCTGGGTTGAAGCAATGCAAGAGGAATTGCTCCAGTTCAAGTTACAGCAGGTTTGGATACTTGTGGATTTGCCTTTTGGAAAGAAGGCAATTGGCACTAAGTGGGTTTTCAGAAACAAGAGAGATAAGAGAAGCATTGTTGTGAAGAATAAAGCTAAGCTTGTAGCTCAAGGTCATAGACAAGAAGAAGGAATCGACTATGCTGAGGTGTTTGCACCTGTTGCTAGAATAGAGGCAATCAGGCTGTTCTTAGCCTTTGCATCATATAAGGGATTTCTTGTCTATCAAATGGATGTTAAAAGTGCTTTTCTCTATGGCACAATTAAAGAAGAGGTGTATGTTCATCAACCTCCAGGCTTTGTTGATCCTGCTCATCCAAACAAAGTCTATAAGGTGGTTAAAGCTCTTTATGGTCTACATCAAGCTCCTAGAGCTTGGTATGAGACACTCTCTTCTTTCCTGTTGTAGAATGGTTTCAGAAGAGGTACTATATACAAAACATTGTTTATCAAGAAGAATAAGAGTGACATTATGTTGGTCCAAGTCTATGTGGATGACATCAAATTTGGCTCTACTAAGAAGTCTATGTGTACTGAATTTGAAGAAGTTATGCACAAAAGATTATAGATGAGTTCCATGGGAGAGCTTACATTCTTTTTGGGACTACAAGTGAAGCAACAACCTGATTGAATCTTCATTAGTCAAGACAAGTATGTAGCTGACATACTCAAGAAGTTTGATTTTTGCTCCATTAAAACAACTACTACTCCTATTGAGTTAAACAAACCCTTGGTTAAAGATGAAGATGGTGTAGAGGTAGATGTGCATGAATACAGATCAATGATTGGTTCCCTGATGTATTTGACTGCATCAAGGCCAGACATCATGTTTGCTGTCTGTGCCTGTGCAAGGTTTCAAGTCACTCTAAAAGCTTCCCATTTACATGCTGTAAAGAGGATCTTTAGATATATCAAACATCAACCCAAACTAGGGTTATGGTATCCTAGAGATTCCCCTTTTGAACTAGAAGCTTTCTCAGATAGTGATTATGGCAGGGCAAGCTCTTGCAGGAAAATCAACAACTGGTGGATGTCAATTTCTTGGTAGAAGACTCATATCTTGGCAGTGCAAGAAGCAGACAATTATGGCAAATTCTACTACTGAGGCAGAATATGTTGCAGCTGTCTTGCTGTGGGCAAGATATGGATACAAAACCAAATGTATGGTTATTATGGCTTTAACTTTTTTTTTTGTTTTTTTTTTTTTTTTTTTCCTTTATGTGGGCAAGTACTATGGATACAAAACCAAATGATGGATTATGGCTTTAACTTCATGAACACCAAAATCCATATTGACAATGAGAGCACCATATGTGTTGTCAAGAATCCAGTTTATCACTCAAGAACCAAGCACATTGAGATTCGACATCACTTCATAAGGGATTGTTATGAGAAGAGATTGATAGATGTTCTCAAGATTCACACTGACTCAAATGTTGCAGACCTTCTCACCAAAGGATTTGATGTTACCAGGTTTAACTTCTTAGTGGACAGCATTGGAATGTTAAACTTGTAGTTACATTTGAGGGGAGGTTAAATTGTACAATTTGTAAAGACTAGTCACTACTTCTAGTTTACATTAATACTACTAGGGTATTAATTTTGATAGTTCAGATTTAGTTAGTTCAAGTTCATGGTATATTATAGTATTTTTCTTGTTTTTGCACTAACTTTTCAGGATAAGCATGGATTTGAGGATGGATAGATGCAGTCCTGGAAAATACTACTCATCTATGGTCTGTAAGTACTAAGTATTAAAGTTAATTCTGGTAGTCTATACGTTAATACTGGTAGTCTATATGTTAATTCTGGTAGACTATATTAGTACTGGTAAACTAATTTTAATACTGGTAGATGACCGTTGGTGCTGGTGAGGGAAAATTGACTTTTCTTATTTTAAATATTACCGTTAGAGTTTTTTACGGCGTGTACTTCTAACATAGGTTTTCTATTTGGATAATTACTGCACTTTCTTCAATAAAATATCTTTCTTTACTCTAAAGAAACTTCTTTTACACACGGCCCAATAAGAAACCTTGTTATTAATCGATAAAAAATTCAATTTCCTCTCTCTACCAGCACTTAGTAATTCACTCGAATCAAACCCAGGATTAGAATTTAAATTCTTACGATTTTTTTTCATCAACAAGTCTATATGGCCAATCTAAAGTACTCTGACAAGCATAACATGGTCTATTTCCTGAAGAAACCAAATGAAAGTGTTGGTTTCACTGAGGTAGTAGATTTCCTTAAAGCCTTAACTCATAATCTTACTATCTATGACTTCCTAGTCAAACAGTTCTGGCAAACTGCCACAGTTAGAACACTTGCTAATGGGACTCATTAGCAAACATGAAAAGAGGTTATGCATGGGATTTTGTACCATTGCTGCCTACTATGTTGGCAGGTGCAACTATGGATCCAGGTGAAGGATCAACACAACCAGCTGAACCCCATCACACACCTGTTGATCCACTACCATCCACATCCCTACCACCTATTCCATCACCACCTCATTCACCTCATCAATTACCACCTCATTCACCTCATCAATCACCACCTCATTCACCTCATCAATCACCACCTCATTCACCTCATCAACTACCACCTCATTTACCTCATCAATCAACACCTCATTCACCACATTAATCACCACCTTATTCACTACCTCATTACTCGCCACCT
>BQNB010000190.1:41697-56566 GCA_026074375.1 Tanacetum coccineum
TATTAACTTTCTTGTTCCGGATTGTATTTGTTTATATATGTTTGTGAAACCGTTAACCTTAATCACTAGATTATCATTTATTTAGAGCCTTTTTGTTTTTCGACTAAGGAAAATAAAATTGTGCATTTGAAACTTTTGAAGAAAAAAAAAACACAAAAGTTTGATACGCCAAAAACAAACAACATTTTCATTATAGCATGCTGTGTAGAAATTGAAGTAGTAATATTGTAGCGGAAACTTTTTCCTTCAACTTTATGCCTAAAGGTTTTTTTCTTTATGTGTTGCGTGGGTGAATTTAGTTTGTGTGTTTTTGTAGGTGCTTCTGATCCTGTGTTTTGACATGGACAAGTGGTTTATTTTATTGTTTTACATTTTTACCTCCTAAGAATGTTTCATTTTAGTCTTAGCCCTAAAAGTTTAAAAAAGGTGCATAGTTATATTAGCCTTGTATAAATCAAGTCAACGTTCAACAATAAAAGTCAAGAGTCAATAATCATCATCCAAGTCAAGTCAAGACATTCATTAGTATTTATTAGTCATTAATTTGTATTGGGCTCAAGCCCATGGTAACGATTCTAGAATGTTCTCTTATATCCTATATATAGGATAGTTGTTATCAATTGAAGACAAGCAAATCAATTAACCTTCAATGGTGAATTATCATATTCTAATAATTAGATCAGGACATGGGCATGGTTTTTTGGTACAAACACTTATTGGCTGTGAGGGTGGTCTTACTAGTTACACTAAATTGGTGAACCATGTATCATTAGTGAAAATACTTTAGGAGGGTATGTTGAACTTCATATCGCATAGCTTATTTGTTGCCAAGTATTACTTTTCTTCTAAGGCACACATCATGACAAGTTATAAAAACACAATTGGTCCTAACCTGCTGTTCACACTCTTAAGGGTTACCAAAATCAATATAATGTTGCATTATCAAGCTACTTTAATGGATCATATCCATTTACACCCAACATGGGCTTTGTTAACTTCCAACAGTCCAACATGGCTGAATCCATTTCACACCCTATACCCCTATACTCGGCCTAGCCCAACAATTTGGGTTATGTTTATCTTCAGTCTGGACTTGGACACTATTGTTCCATCACCTGCTCAGTCCCGCATCATACATGAACCACCAATATTCACCCCTCAAGCTAATTTGGTGTCTTCTGTGCCAATTCAGCCGGCCCAAGTGCAGCCCCAGCCGGCCCAAATACCAATCCAGCAGGCCCATCCATACTCGTCTCCACAAGCGTTCCAAACGATGACTCTACAAGAATCAAATTGGAACATGGATACTGGGGCGTCCTCTCATCATAGCGAGAACACAGGTATGCCTCACTTCTTTTAGCAATCCAAGCTTGTATAAATCTGTATTTGTTGGCAACGGCCAACCCATACCCGTGACTCACACGGGCCATAGCCTTTTGCATACACCACATAAACCCCTTACCATCATCATTTCTTGCACAACCTAATTTAAATAAAATTTGATTTCGATTCGACAATTCACATCGTAGACCATAAGTGTCTGAGATTTTTGATGCTTATGGACTCTTTGAAGGACTACCCAGACCCTTCGGCTTTCTTCACCGTGTGATAGTAAAAGAAAACCTTAGTTGATCTATACCCTGTCACTCACAACCACCTCTAACCACAACCTTTGCTTTGCTTTCATTGGAGCCCCACCACGTGGCACATACTCCTGGCACCCGAGTGAAGATATGCTTCGACGATTATATTCTTCTCCATTTTATTTCAACTATATAAAACAAAAGTTGCCACGCTTTGTGTCATCTTTCATTAGCAAACACACTAACTTCCTATATACAGTTCCGATTCGAATGTTGTCTGTATTTGATATTATTCACTCTGATTTATGGACATTCCCCCCTCAAGTGTAAGTGCATTAAATATTATGCTATTTTTTTGATCACTTCACGCATTAAAAGTTTGGGTGTAACCTTTGCTTCATAAAAATCCGACTGAGTTCGAAGCATACCTTTGTTCATTTCGCGCATAAAATGTGAAAAAACAAGTGTTAATGTTGATATTAAGGCTTTGCAATGTGACCAATGGGGTGAGTATGAGTAAACCCGCATTCCACTCCACAACCTTTTTCCCAAAATTGCATGCATTTTTAGGTTTTCCTTGTCCCAAAACCTCTCAACAAAATGGAAATCCTGTAACGTATGATACGCAATACCCATAACTAACATTACCCGCACCTTACTGTTTCAAACAGCACATACCACCATCATATTGGTTAAAATCCCTAAACATGGAGGTGGTTGGACGCATCACCTTTAAATATCCTTCCATCCACTGCATCAATAATGAGATACCGTTCACTAAGCTTCATAACAAACCACCCACATATGATCATTTGCAGTGTTTGGATGCCTTTGTTATCCCACACATTTTCCTTCTGATCATAAACTTCATACCAAGGTCCAACAGCATGTTTCCTTCTTGGATACCCGGCTCTACATCGAGTACCGTTGCCTTGACCTTCAACCAATAAAAACCATAATCTCCGAACATGTAATCTTTTGATGAAGACCAATTCCCTTTTGGGTCCATGACCCCGACACACCCTCATTCTATCTACGATTTCTATGCTACCGCCCACACACCAGCCCATACTCCCAAAACCACATCAACCTAGACAATCACCATTATACATCCCCCAACTGCCATGCCTCCAACTTCTACTCCAAAAACAGCCCTACCCAATCGCCTCAAGCCCAACCGCAATCCCCACACCACCCCCTTACCCCTCGTACTCCAGCAACCCACCAACAAATGCCGATCCCTCCTTTATCTTCAACTCACGAGCCCACTACACCAAGCTCAACACCGAATACCCATATAACCTCAACCTGCTGCTACAGCTTATGGAACTCCCCAACAACCCATACTCACCTAAGCGTCACAGCCGTGCAAAAGCCGGAATTTCAAAACCTCTTGCGCGTATGAATTGTCATGCCACCACTACTTCGCCTATTCCTCGCTCTCATTTACATGCTCTTCGTGACCCTAATTGGCATAAGGCTATGGTAGATGAATATAATGCTTTGATTTCTAATTGAACGTGGCGACTTGTGCCTCGTCCGCTAATGTTGAATATTGTTCTGAGTCTAGATGTGGCTTTACAAGCATAAGTATAATGCAGATTGTCTCGTATAGCATAGGTATAAAAGCTCGATTGGTGTTGCGAATGGTGTCGCTAGTCAAATCAGGGGATAGATTTAGATGAGACCCTTTAGTCCGTCGTCAAACCGTGCTACTAATACCGTACTGACTTGAGTCTTAGCAGTGACTCGATGATTGGCCTATTCATCAGCTTGATGTGAAGAATGCTTTTCTTCATGGCCAATTATCTGAGACAGTTTACATGCATCAACCACCAGGGTTTGTTGATTCTGCCCACCCTGATTATGTTTGTCATTTGCAGCGTTCTTTGTATGGGCTAAAACAAGCTCCACTGCATAGGTTTCAGCTGTTTTGCTAGCTTTATAACACCGTGTCGGTTCAGCATAGTAAAACCAGATACGTCCTATTTGTTTATCACATTGTCCGGGATGTTGCTTATCAGCTCTTAAATTTGGAAGACATCATACACACAAAGAACTAGAAGCTTCGTCTACTCTCCTCTTACAGCGCATTATTAAATCATTACTTCATAGTGATTTGCTATGACTTACCTTGGCTCTCACAACATATTATTCCTTGGTGTATCTGCAACAAGCGATCGAAGTCTGGATTATTTTTGTCTCAGTCTAAATTTGCAGAGGAAATTCTTGAGCGGGCCCACATGCAGCATTGTAACCCATAGCATGACCCCCCCTGTGGACATTTGAGTCCCAAACTCGGATTCTGATGGTGGACACCTTTCAGTGACCCTACTTATAACGAAGCCTTTCAGGTGTCCCTCAGTATTTGACAAACACACGCCCAATGATAACTTATGCCTGTGGCCAGCAGATCTGTCTTTACATGCTGATCCTTCGTGGATCCTCATTTTACTGCTTTGCAGCGTATTTGGGCGCAATGTTTCGTGAGACTATGACCATCGGACTTCAGCTATATTCTCATCCACAATCAACTCACTTCTAATACATATGCTGATTGGGCAGGTTGCCCTGTTACTACTCGTAAGACTACCTCCGTGTATTGTGTATCTTTGTGAAAACACTTATTGTCTTGGTCCTGCCAAACGTCAGTTACATTGACCTCGTTCTATGTGCTTTATGGCAGAATATCGAGGTGTTGCGAATGTTTTGCTGAGACTTAGCGTGATCCGGAATTTTGTTTGCTTGAACTTCACACACCTCTCTTTACTGCTACTTCCTTGTCTATTGTGATAATGTCAGTGCTGTGTATCTGTCTACTAATCCTGTGCAGCATCAGCGTACTAAACACATCGAGATTGATATTCATCTTTGTTCAGAAATAATGTTGCTTCCGGTCAGGTGTTCGTTGTGTCTTCATGTCCCTTCCAGTATATCAGTATGCAGATAATTTAACTATAGGGTCCCCACAAACATCTATATTTCTTGATTTTCGCCATCCAGCCTAAACGCGAAGAACTCCCGCTCACACGTGAGGGTGAGTAATTAGCCTTTATAAATCAAGTCAACTTCAACAACAATAAAAGTCAAGATCAAAAATCATCATCCAATCAAAGTCAAGACATTCAATAGTACTTTAAGTATCATTAATTATGTATTGGGCTCAAGCCATTGTAACGATACTCGAATGTTCTCTTATTATATCCTATATATAGGATAGTTGTTATCAATTGAAGACAAGGAAATCAATTAACCTTCAATGGTGAATTATCATATTCTAATAAGTTAAAGATGTTTTAATTTGAATTATGAAGAGGGTTATTTTTGGTGTGTGAGTTAAATAGTTGTTAAACTGAAAAGTTGATGTGGTATAAGGCGACACCAAATTATATGTGCTAAGACACCCTTTGCTAAAAATAATATCAATAATGCTGAGACAGCTGAGTTACTTGTAAACTATGCATTTAGAGTGGTATATGCTTTTGGGTGTTAATATCTCATAACCTAACGTGAGTACAAAAAGGCCTCATTTTCATTTGACGATGATCAGAAGCCAAAATGGAAGGCCAAGATATAAACCAGATCCCTCTTTTGACCCATTACAAAATGGGTAATTTCCATCTTGCCCACAGGTACAATATTTGATTCTGTTTTCTTTGTTTTCTGAACTAGTTTGTAGTTAATTACCTGTAGTCTGTAGATTGCTGTGGTGTAAAATCCAAACATTTGAGCAGGTACCTTAAAACTTGACTTCACTATATTTGAAATTTTGTAGGGTTGTGTTGGCACCGTTGACTAGATTTAGATCTTACGACAGTATTCCTCAGTCGCATGCTATCTTATATTACACTCAAAGAACCACCAAAGGCGGCTTTCTGATTTCTGAAGCCGCTATAATATCTCATGCTGCCCAAGGGTGCATAATTGCTTTAAGACATATTTTTGTGATCAAATACTATTTTAGCATATGTTTCGATGTACCATATAATGAGTACTTCCCAGATGATGCTAGTCTATACAGTTATGACTTATGACTGAATGTGTTACTAATGAAGAAGTAGCTAATTATTTTTGTTTGCCATAAGGTTTAAGAATGCTCCTGGAATATGGTCAAAAGAACACATCGATGCCTGGAAACTCATCGTGGATGCTGTTCATGCAAAAGGCGGCATCTTCTTTTGTCAACTCTGGCATCCTGGGAGGGCCTCCGAACAAAGTATGTTCTTTTCATCATTTTCTATAGAAAGTTCTACGCTTCACTTTTCAAGGAGATGTAAATTGTATGCTTTCTTTTAGTGTTGTGTGTCATACTCTGATAATCTGATCCCAAATGCAGGTTTTGAGCCAAATGCTAGACAACCACCAGTTTCATCAACAGATAAGCCATGTAGTCCTATGGTCGATAGCAGCGGTAAGGTTTTGTTTGAATTTCTACCTCCTCGAAGACTAAATAGTGACGAAATTCCTGCACTAGCTAATGATTTCAGAATTGCAGCGAGAAATGCAATGGAAGCTGGTAAGTCAAAAAAAAGTTTGTCCAAATTATCTTCGCTTTCAGTACATAAGAAAATCTAATATTAGATTTACAGGATTTGATGGGGTCGAAATCCATGCCGCTCATGGCTGTCTTGTTGAGCAGTTTTTGAAAGATGAAGTCAATCATCGAACCGACAAGTATGGAGGTTCGTTAGAAAAGCGTTGCAGATTTTCTCTTGAATTAATAGAAAGCGTCGTAAGTGAGATTGGAGCTGATAAAGTTGGCATCCGGCTCTCGCCATTTGCAAATTACATGGACTCGGGAGATTCGAACCCAAAGGCTTTAGGTCTTTACATGGCTAGATCACTAAATAAATACGGGATTCTATATTGCCACATGGTGGAGCCAAGGATGAAAACTGCGGAAGAGCGAAGTGATGAATGCACCCTCAGTTTGGGACCAGTGAGACAGGCTTTTAAAGGTACTTTCATTGTGGCTGGAGGGTACCAGAGGGAGGATGGTAACAATGCTATTGCCGAGAAACATGCTGATCTTGTAGCATATGGTCGTCCGTTCTTGGCCAACCCTGATTTGCCTAAAAGATTTGAGCTAGATGCTCCGCTAAATAAGCATAAAAGAGACACATTTTATACGGAGGATCCTGTTGTTGGCTACACCGATTATCCATTTCTTGAAACACTCGTTTGAGTTTCAAGTTGTTCGAAGATAGCACTTCTAATTAAAGCATAGTTTTATACTGAAAGTCTGATTAGCTGCATCAATTATATGGTACCATTGTTCTATCATTTCGTTTATATATGCTTTCTTTAACAACAAATTTTGAATTTTATTAAAACAACCTTATGATACATGAGTTGACCATCAAATGTTATGAACCAAATGACGTTCATTATGCTAACCCAACTCCTACCAATAAATAGGTAAGGGGTGACATCAAGGGTAGGTGGAGAACATATGTACATTCTACACCCTTAAGCTTTTAGTATGCTCCGCAGTATGATACCAGAGTTTTGAACTTCTCATTTTAGCCACGAGTATCTGAAGTAAAGTATTGGACCATCGCATATATTTGACTGGTCTTAATCAATGACTGAAAACACAGCATGCACACAAGTATGCTATACATCTTATGGAGGCTGACCCAACAATGAGATAGCGTATGGCAATCATGTTTCTTATCATTCATTATACATTGTTCTTTTGATTATTGACATATAACCACAATCCTAGTACTTACAAAACATGACAACGACCATCATAGTAAATCGAGAGCCAGCCATGTACTTGAGCTAACTTACCTTGTCTAACAACCTCCACCATCAGGCTCGATTGAACTTAAAAGGCCATTGCCTCTCAGCTGTGTGCAATGCTCTTCTGCATCTGGCTGTCCACAAACAATCACTACAGAGAGACCATTGATGTGTGCCTCTTGCATAATATTAACTGCATTGTCGACAGTCATTCCGGGGATAACCTTCATCAGCACCTGCACAACATATTCCCTCTTGTTGTAGTTGTCGTTGTGGAGCATCACACGATAAGGTGGGGCCATTTTCTTTGATTTCCTGTAACAAAAAGAGAGCTATCCTTTAGAATGTTTTCACCTTTGCATAAATTTGAAGCTTAAAAAGATAAAACATTATTGATGATATTTAACATACGAAACCAAACAGAAATTCAATCACGTGTATCAATACATACTGAAAAAGAAAACTCCAATAAGTCAATAAACACACAACGAAAGAAAGTTTGTCAAAATGGGTATCAATGTTTTTTCTCAAAGTGTGTGCTTCTAAAATGATGTTGAATTAATTTTTAACCCACTACCATCTTGGTTGTTAAGTAAAGAGAATGACATAATATAGTGAAACGAACAAGCGAGCTAGTCATCCAAAATGATGGGCATTTTTCGTATTAGGTATTACACCTGCATTTGGATGGTTGGATATGGACAATTATCAACCTTCTACTTCATGCCGTCGATGTATATGTGATAAAAAAAAGGTATGAACTTGGGGCTATCCCACTGTACTACGCAAGATCTTTTTTGCCAGGTGCTTATAAACCATAACCATCTTACTTAGACTAAATACTAGAATGCAGACATGTGGTCTGTGGTCTGCGGTCTGCCCAGGCAACACCTCAAATTCTTAGATGTTTACGGATGCCATATCCTCCCGATATATGTTAAAAAGCTGAAAGTATAAAAACAAGATAAACCGCATTTTTACACACTAGACTCTCTTGCAATATTAAGCTATAAACTGATGTCCTTACTTTAAGTCAAACTCTGACTCTCTGCCAGGAGTTGTTTTCTCTATTACTGGCTTGTCGAGTACCCCACCACCCTTTTCCAGCCTCGGGGGAGCCATTGTCATAACGGTGATCCATTTTGTGCTTTGTTTATGAAGCAAGTATTTGTCCCCTATAAGACACATAACCAAAATGGAAGTCATAAACGTTACATATGAGGCAATTTGCAAAGTGCTTGAACAGTATAACTTCAGAGAAGAACAATCAACTATCACGCTTATCTCATGATAAATTCAGGAAAAGTAAATTCAGCAAACTACAGTACTATGAACTCCCATGTTACACATGTTTAGTTATTAGATAAAGTTCGTACAAGTGTTGTGTCACGCAAATAGGATCACAGCCAAACACGAGGAAGTGCTAATCTTTTCTTATCAAATAAACAATTCGCCAAAATTACAAAACAGAACCATACGTCTGCACATACACTGTAAGGTAGGACTCTGTACTAAACCCGGTATCTGTAAAGTAATTGTAATAAGCTTCTTTATTTTTTTCAAACGGCAATTTTAACTATCTCAAAAAATTTATACCACACACTATCTAACATGTCCTAAGCAAGACTTGAACCCACAACCATTTGGTTATTGTCTAGTGATTTTTCTTCACCTTATTAAGAAAGTAGATCGATTTCTTCAATTGATTAGAAGAGTATATAGACCTAGGATATATCAACTAAAGATAACAAATTCACAAATATATCAATAATCGATTCAGATAAGTGAGTTAATAAGTACCTGATTTGGAGTGAAGAATAGAATGATTGGGAGAAGGAGCGAGTCGACCGCAGATGGCAGTCTCCATTTGCCAAAGAGCACCAAAATCCCTCTTTCTTTTTTGTCTATCTTTTTTCTCTCCACACACTCCCTACTCTTAAAAACAAATCTTTTTATTTTCATTCATACAAAACTCGTTAGGCTTTTTGTGGCCTTAACTCTCCGAGCCTTTTCTTTTTCTTTTTCTTTTTCTTTTTCTTTTTCTATCTTATTCAATTTTCCTTTTAAATTGTACTGATTCGGTTTCAAAATAAATGTCCATTTCACATTTAATCAGTGAAAAAAAGTTTAGGCACTTTATGGCCGAAAGTGTCGATCACCTGTGTGTTGGGCCGAGGTCGGAGATGCTTAGCTCACCGGTCCAAAACTTATTCCTGAAACAACCGAGAAGATTGTCCAAATTAAGCAAAGAATTCAAGCTACTCGTGATCGCCAAAAGAGTTACGCCGATGTGAGGCGTAAACCTCTAGAGTTTCAAGTTGGTGATCGAGTTATGTTAAAGGTTTTCACACTTGAAGGGGTCGTAGTTTTAGAAAAACGGGGAAGTTGAATTCGATGATATTGGACCTTTCAAGGTTATTAGACAAAGTCGGGAACCGTTGCTTATGACTCGAACTACCTCATCAGTGTACAACAGGGTCCATAGCACGTTTTCTTGTATCCCTTCTAATAGAAGTGTTTATCGATGAGCACTTGGCAGTTCCATTAGATGAAATACACATTGATGATAAACTCCGCTTTGTTGAAGAACCAGTGGAAATCTTGGATCGTGAAGTCAAGAGGTTAAGGCGAAGTCGTATTCCCATCATCAAAGTTCGATGGAACTCCCAGAGAGGTCCTGAGTTCACATGGGAACGCGAAGATCAGTTCCGGGAGAAGTATCAGCACCTCTTCACAAAAACCGCACCCTCGAAAAATGCCGCATCTTGAGCCTTGGGACAAGGCTCTTCTAACGGTGGAGACTGTAACATTTCTCATTTTCAGGTTATTTACGACCTTTAATTAATTTCATTATTTTATTTTTGTGTTTTACACGTTCGCTTTTTAACTTATTATTTTAGTTAAATAGCGTAAACTAAAAATCAACGTTCAATATAAACGAACATCAAACAAATTAAAGTTTACATCAAGCAAGTGTTATATGATTATTAGGAGTATAATTTATAACTTTTTGGTAATTTATTTGTTTGGTTCGGTAATACGCTTTACGTTTCGCCAATAATTTACATTTCGGACATACCGAAAGAACCTTACCCATCTATACTCAAACCAATACCCACATTTATACCCAATACACAAAAATTAATTCATTTTATCATGTTATATCATCTTAGGGCCGGATGTGAGTGTTTATACAAGAAATAAATCCCAAATGCATACTAACCCCTATTTTGCACATGTTAACTTACATATTACCTTTAGAACCACTTACTAGAAAATTGTCCCATCTTGGTACCATACATCCCATATGAGTCATGGCCTCCTCCTAGGGAGGAGGAGAGCTCTTTGCAACTTGTACTTAAACCACATGCATCCCATGGTTTCCTTTTAGGTGGTTTAAGGTTTCCTAGTGGCTATATATAGAAATTCCCATGATAATTAACTCCTACACACTCATTTCAAGCAAAAATCTCTCCCTCATACATAACCAAAACCTACGGCCAACATAAGAGGAGTTAGGGTTTCATTTTAATTTTGTATCCAAGGCATTTCAAGTATTCAAGTGTTCATTCCAAGGTCATCTAAGGTTACTCAAGGTGTTAACAAGCTTGGATTCGGGTTTAACAAGGATTAATCAAGAAAACATATTTAGAGTTTTCTTGATTAGGGTTTTAATTTTGGAAGCTTGGTTAGGGTTTATATCTTGTGTTCATCATCCTACTCATCTTCTATAAGGTCTATTTAAAGCATTTCATGTTCATTCCTTCATTATCTTTTATGTACATACTTGTTATATATGTTAGACACCACCTAGAATTATTTTTGTGTTATATGAGGTATTTAGGAGCTTACTAAATTCGAATTTTATGTTGTATATAGTAAAATAATACTTGAAATAAAGAGACATGCTTAGTAAAAGTGTTAAATAATTTATATGAATTGTTTACAAATTAAATGGTGTTGAAGGTTTATCTACAAACTTATGTATCAAAAGATCACAAGGACATGGATTTTATTTGAACAAGTGTTATGGACTATTAGAGGACTTATTATATGTATGACATATGGCAGAAAACTTGGTAAAATAATGGTGCAAGGTTCCTAAATAAAAGTAATTATAAAACTTGCCTTATTAATCAAAAACCCTAATTAACTTTTAAATACCTACTGATGGAATTCGACACTTAACTTATACATTTTATATTTTATTAAAATATTACTCATTACAAGGATCGTGAGCATGTAAAGAACTCGAAAAACGGATTTATAACGAAGAAGATATGACATTTACAAGTTTACGTTAAATTAAACGTATAAAAGTGATTTTATAAAAGTTATTTTATGCACCTACCTACTGTTACGGATCTGAACTATAAAAATAGATGTTTTATAAACATAGTACTCTTCATGGCGAATCCAAGGACATAAGAAACTTGAGAAACGGAATTAAAATGAACAAGTTACGTATTTTATAAGTTATATATAATTAATTACTTAAAAACAGTTTTTATGAACTGTTATGAACAGAAATTTTACTGTTCATCAAAGGTTAATTTTTATAAATATGACATTTTGATAGATTTTTTTAATACGAAGTCGTGGACATAAAAAACGTATAAAACAGAGTCAAAACGATAAAGATATGAGGTTTTAAAATCGTGCGCACTATTTTACTTTTATACATTGTTTTTATAAAACAATTAAATTAATAATGAAATATCATTATGTAACCAATAAAAACATTAAATCATATATTCTTACAAATGATACATTGGTAAATAAAAATAACATATTTCTTTTAGGGTAACGTACATTATTCTTTTATTTAACAAAGTACGGGTTAATTATTAATTTAACTTTTAAAGATTTAATAAAAACTATTAGGTGGTGGTGTAACTATATAACATGTGATGCTTTATTTATATAAAATATATTATACTCATACGACCTATAATTAATTAGGTTGCATTCGGATTGCCGAGACGATTCACTTATTTGATTTAGATAATCAATCAAATCATTACGGTGTGTTATTGCCCCGCTTTTATAACAATTCTATTATTTTACAACTTTGGGGTGAGAAAAACATGCCTCGTTTTACATTTGGACGCAAGTACATTTTAAAAAAGTTACGAGTTGGCCCTAAGTAGCTAAACCTTACTATTGCTTCTATTTGAAATGTCAATTGATAGTTAGCCTGAGGCGCTGAATGTTATGAATAGATCTATTTATGATTTGACACACCGTTCGGGTGGAGTAGCGCACTCACCTGTTTCGAATGTGACATGAAACAATGAATGTATACATGTCGGAACAATTTGGATGTTGCGGGTTTGAACATCTATCACGGGCATATTATAGTCATTAATTTGCAATACATAGATGTCGAGCTTCGGTGGTCATGAGCTTAGTTGCCACTTCGTAATTACTTTTGAGATATTGTATGTGTTACATGTCTTACATTGGAAATCTTACGGTCCTATTTTATGCATTTATTAAACCTGTGAATTCACCAACTTTATGTTGACGTTTTAAAGCATGTTTTTCTCAGGTCAATAAGGTACGAGAAACAAGGATACATTGGTGGTCACCATTTTGGAGTCATTACTATAAATATTTGGGTGCATTACATTTTGGGAATATCTGTTATGTCTTAAAATCTTTACTTTTCATGAATGAACAATTTGAGCTTCGGGCTATTGTAACAAACAAGTTTATTTAATCCAATGTATCAATTTTTAACGACTCATATAGAGGTCGTTCTCATATCTTGTGCTATTGATCTATGAAGTAACACTCTCAGACCCTTATTCCGATGCGACCCATTTTAGGGGTGTTACAGATTGGCATCAAGAGCCTAGGTTATAGAGAACCAGGTTAAAAAAATTTACTTGGACTATAACCATTTTCAAACATTGTATCATACAAAAGTTTTTCACGGGACACATACACTATTGAGTTGCATTAGTTGGTTATGTCATATGCATTCGTGATCTGTATACATGTTTATATTATACTACATATATACTATGCTGGTCTTACATAATATACTTATATAAGTTTATTTATCTTTTTGCAGTCATGTCTTCTGCATCATCCGCTGTCACCTATACCTCTGTGTACACTGACTCCGAACTAGGGAGAGTCTTTTGGGGAGCCGATGAGGAGATATCTGATGGAGGTTCTCCATGAGTCATCGTATACGGATACGATGGACTTCCCATGCAGCCAGTAGCCCCACCATCCCCTGACTATGTACCCGAACCTGAGCACCCACCATCTCCTGATTACGTGTCCGGTCCTGAGCACCCACCATCACCTGTCGAGATACCATATATACCTAAGCCTGAGTACCCCGAGTACTTAGTACCTTCAGAGGATGAGGCACCCATGGAGGACCAGCCTCTACCCGTTGATGCCTCACTTGCAGCCCTGTCATCGGGCTATGTGCCCGATTCTGATCCAGAGGAGGATCTGGAGGAGGACTCCGAGGAGGAGCATGCTGACTACCCTGCTGATGGAGGGGTTGGAGATGATGAGCCCTCCGATAATGACAGTGATGATGATACTGATGATGATGATGAGGAGCCTTTCGAGGACGAGGAGGATAACGAGGAGGAGGAGGAGCACCTAGCTCCGGCCAACTCTTCTGCTATACCTATTGTTGACCTTGTTCCCTCTGCTGGGGATACAAAGGCATTTGAGACCAATGAGTCTGCACCTACACCTAGATCACCTCAGACTATAGTCCCCTTTGCCCAGACACGTCTCCGTAGGGCACGGAAGACTGTCAGACTTGAGCCACATACGTCAGCATCCATGGAGGCACGCATTACTGAGTATGCTGCCGCACCTACACCACCACTACCCGTTTCATCTCCACCATTACCCCTACCATCACCACTCACTACTAGCCCTATTGATGCAGGGGCACCATTAGGCTATAGGACAGTTGGGATTCGGATGAGAGATGCAGCTGCATTACAACCCTTATTACTTCCATCTACTTCCCACGGGACTGATGTTCCCGAGGCTAAGATGCCGCCTCGAAAGAGAGCTTCTTTTACTACTCCCGCTCCCGGATTCGAGATCGGGGAGAGTTCAGCAGCTGGTGCCGCGAGACGGTCAGGGCCTACTCCAGAGGCCGACGCTTAGGATGAGATTGTTGAGGCCATGATGGAGATAGCACCGACCACCTTGGAAGGGGTCGACCAGAGGGTGACAGAGCTTGATACTACTGTTAGGCAGAGGACTGAGGAGTTTCAGGTGCGATTCGAGGAGGCATATGATGACCGAGCTTACTTGAGAGCCCGAGTTAACACACTATTCAGAGATAGACCATACCACCGCCACACAACTTTGGCTTTGGATAGAGAGCCTATATATGCTCGTATAGCATGGACTGGTTCTGAGGAGAGGAGTGCAGCCATAGAGGCACATGTTAGGACACTGGAGGCACAGTGTTAGATATTAGAAAAAGACTCGGTCACCCAGTGTATTTTACTGTTTATTATAGCTCGTAGTTTAATAGTTAATAG
>BQNB010000190.1:57644-187902 GCA_026074375.1 Tanacetum coccineum
GAAATAGTCAAAGCAAAAGTTGAAAGGAAATCTCTTGCTTTAAAGGCTAAGAAAGAATCTAGTGATGAAGAGTGTTCGACTTCCGGTAGTGAAGACGAAGAGTACCCCATGGCGGTAAGAGACTTCAAGAAGTTCTTTAAGAGAAAAGGGAGATTCGTAAGACAACCTCGAAACAACAAAAAGACCTTTCAAAGATGACAAAAATGGCAAAAGTAAAAGGAAGTGCTTTAGATGCGGAGATCCAAATCATCTTATTGGAGTATGTCTAAAGCCACCGAGAGACAAGAACCAAAGAGCATTTGTTGGAGGATCTTGGAGCGATATCGGTGAAGAGAATGATGAAAAGATCCAAGACGAGACATATCTTGTAGCTCAAGCACCAAATGAGGTATGTTCCGAATCCTCCAACTTTAGTGATGAAAACCCATCAATTGATGATTTAGCTTTAGACAACGAATATGATAAATTATGCAAAATGAGTTTACAGATAATCACTAAGAATAAAAGGCTAAAAGCTATTAGAAATAGTCTAGAAATGAACTTAGAGAATTAAAAGATAAATTGTCCACACTCGAGAAAAAAAGGGAGTTGATATTGATTGTGCAAAGTGTCATACACTTAAAATTGAAAATGAAAAGCTCAAAAAAGAATCTACTAGATTAAACAAATTTGAAAAGAGTACACATTGCTTGAATGAAATGTTAAATAATCAAAAACCCTCCGGTGATAAATTAGGTTTAGGGTTTAATTCATTTGAAGCATCATCTAGTGGAACTAAGGAAATAAAATTTGTAAAAGCTCAGAAAAAGGCGTCTCCTGATGGAGGTCCCATAAATATGGGCGGCCCCCTTAATGTTTAGGCGGCCCTCAAAATAAATATGGGACCGTCACCAGCAACGCCTGTATCTGAGAAAAGTGTGTCTTTTCAAAAATCTATTTTGGGTCCTAGACCAAAACACATAGTTGTAAACAAAGTCAAAGTTTCTGTTGCTAGTGACAATGAAGTTAAACAATTCTATAAGCCATTATCTAAACCTGGAGTTGGATTTTCAAAACTCAATTTTAGATCAAAAACTCCACCTCCTAGAAGAGTCAATAATAATTTTTCTCGTCCTAAAACGCCGCAACCAAAAAGACATGTTGGTCGACAAAACCAACCTCATGGATTTCCCGTAACTTGGAACAACTTTCCACGCCAAAGTTACATGCCATGGGAAATGTGTCTTCCATTCTCACATCCCAACCAATTGCATCAAATGCAAGGGATGTTTGGCACTAACAACTTTGGACCCATGAGATATTGGGGACCAAATGTTTGAGTTATTGTCTTATATAAATAGATATGCCTTGGAGTCGACTTGGAGCCCGACGAATGGATCAAGGATAGCGGATGCTCTAAACATATGACGGGTAACCGAAAACTCTTCTCCACTTACAAGGCATACAATGGAGGTAATGTCATTTTTGGTAGTAATCTTCGCGGTAACATCATTGGCAAAGGTACGATTTCTAATGACTCTCTCAAAATAGATAATGTAGAACATGTTGATAACTTAGGATTTAATTTGCTAAGTATAGGACAAATATGTGACAATAAGTGTAGAGTAACTTTCTCTGAACATGATAGTGAAATCACTAAGGACGGTAAAGTCATAGGTAGAGGTATTAGGAAGAATGCTTATATGATGATGAAAATTCAATAATAAGCCAAAGGATTCAAATTTGTCTAACAACGATTGATGAAAGATTCCAGTCCTTGTGTATAGGAGATAGGGACAACAGCAAAATATGCGTCTCATTCAATTGTTGACCTTTAAGGAATTAGTTAGAAACCTACCTAAGCTTGAGTTTGATCAATATTTTTGTGATGCTTGTAAAATGGAAAAACAAGCTCACGCTAGTCACAAAGCTAAGAATGTAGTCTCAACGACTAAATGCTTAGAACTTCTCCATATGGATCTCTTCGGTCCATCCGCTGTACTGGAGTTTACTGAGGAACCGATACAACCCTAGTCATAGTAGATGACTACTCTAGGTATACTTTGACTAGATTTCTTAAGGATAAAACCGAAGCTTTCGATCAATTTGAAATATTTAGTAGGAAAATCTAAAACCAATTAGGTTGTTCAATAGTGTCAATAAGAACCGACCACGGTAGAGAGTTTGATAATGAGGTGCAATTTGGAGAATTTTGTAATGCCAACGGTATTACACATAACTTCTCGGCTCCACGCACTCCTCAATCAAATGGCGTGGTCGAAAGGAAAAATAGGACACTTCAAGAAATGAGTAGGACTATGTTGAATGAGCAATCGTTACCACAAAAGTTTTGGTGTAACGCTGTAGATACTTCAACATACATTCTCAACCGAATTCTCATTAGAGCTATTCTAGAAAAAAACACCTATGAACTCTTAAGAGGTAGAAAACCTACGCTAGATTATTTTAGAGTGTTTGGAATCAAGTGCGTTCATTGGAACAACAAAACTAACTTACCAAGTTTGACCAGATAAGGTAGGAGTCATACGAAGGTGTCTTTTTAGGTTATTCTCAAAATAGTAAAGCCTACATCATCCTAAACAAACACACTAGGAAAGTCGAAGAATCACTTAACGTGACATTCGATGAAACTCCTCCACCCTTTAAGACATCACCCTTGGTGGATGATGACTTAGATGAAGAAGAAGCAATTAAGGTCACCGAAAAGAAAAACCTAGAAAACGACATTGTGGATGAAACTTTAGAGATTGATGAAATAGTCAGTCATAAGGAATCTAGGAACCATCCATTAGAAAATGTCATAGGAAACCTTAACCAAAGAACCCTTAGGTCACAAGCCCAAAACCAAAGTAACCTTTTTTGTTTTATATCAACTAAAGAACCTAAGAATGTGAATGAAACGTTACGAGATGAAAGTTGGATAGTCGCCATGCCATAGAATAATTATTCGTTGCTAACGACTTTGGGATAGCTCCTCAACCTATAAATATGACAATCAAAGGAAAAAGTGGTTTTAGAATAAGTTAGACAAGAAAGATATTGTTTCTTGAAATAAGTCTATTTCGTGCTCAAGGCCTAAAATCAACAAGAGGGCATCGAATATGACAGAAACTATATTGCCCTAGTTGCTAGACTTGAGTGAATTAGGATACTATTAGCTTATGCTTGTGCTATAGATTTTAAGTTATTCCAAATGGATGTAAAAAGTGCATTCCTGAATGGTTTTATCAATGAGGAGGTATACGTGGCACAACTTCCAGGATTCATTGACTTTAAAAAACCGAATCATGTTTATAAACTAAAGAAAGCTTTATACGATCTTAAACAAGCACCTAAAGCTTGGTATGATAGATTAAAAGCTTTTCTTATTAAACATGAATATAAAATGGGAATGGTAGATAACACTCTTTTTACTAAGAATAAAAGTTCAAATCTTATCATTGTTCAAATATATATCGACGACATTATATTCGGCTCGACTTGTCAAGACATGTGTGATGAATTTGCCAAAATCATGCATCACGAGTTCGAGATGATCATGATGAGTGAACTTAACTTTTTTCCTTGAACTACAAATAAAACAAATGGAAGATGGTATTTTCTCTAATCAATCTAAATATATCAAAGAATTGCTTAAGAAATTTGGCTTAGAAGAATCTAAACCAATGAAAACCCTCATGTCCTCCGATACTAAACTCACAAAAGGTGAAGAGTGTGAGTCGATAGATAATACCAAGTATCGAGACATGATAGGTAGTTTATTATACCTAACGGCAAGTAGGACCGATATCATATTTAGTGTCTGCCTTTATGCTCGCTTCCAAGAGGCTCCCAAAAGCGCTCTCACCTAGAGTGGTTAAGCGTATCTTTCGATACATTAAAGGCACAATGCACTTAGAATTATGGTATCCTAAGGGGACGAGACATAGAAACCGAAGTATATGCGACTTTGATCAAACGCGGAGAGAATTATTAACAACGAGAAGAGCACTAGCGGTATTTGTATGTTCGTGGGATGTTGTTTGACATCTTGGTTCTCGAAGAAACAAATCGCTCTTGCTATATCCACTACCGAAGCCGAATACGTAAGCGCCGGAAAGGCATGTCAACAAGCACTATGGATGAAACAAGCTCTTATCGACTACGACGTACGACTCGACGACGTTCCAATCATGTGCGGACCACATTGGCGCGCGATGACCTTGTGCCAAAAAACCCGTCAACATTCTCGAACCAAAAACATCGAAATACGTTGTTGGGATTCTTGATTTGAGGAGACAAAATAAATAAAAGAATAAAACAAAAGGACTAAAAACGTCATTAAAGAATTCTACAAGCTGGTGGAGAATATGTAGAGTCTGGAAGATCTCCTAAGAAATATAGAGAAAGGAAGATAATTTTCGTAAATAGTTTAAAAGATTTACTTTGTCTATATGTTTTATCTTCCTATGTAAATCTTGATCTCTCCCAAATAAATAAAGAGATCATAGAACACATAGTTTTGTAAACACAAGCAAAATATAGTCGACTGTAAAGGTGTGTGGAGTTCTACGGCGTGAGTTCTCTAATTAGACCGCAAAAATTTGCGTGTGTGCCCCAAGGATCTTGATCCCTGTTAGATTGTACCCGTTCTAGAATTGAGTGCTATGATGGAAACGTAATGAATCAAAAAAATCTTGTATGAATACCATAAATGTTCTTTATATCCCTTTGTTTCTATTAATGTTATTTGTAAAAATATATTCGTAGTTGGCTAAACTAATCTTCACAATTGGTATCAGAGCCTCGTGGCTCTCAATCTAGGATCTACAAGTGTATTGATGTCCGAATCTAAGAAAGGAATTAGTGGTCATGTTCTCTGATTTTGGTGTTTGATTCAATTCGTTGCAATTAGGGTATTCACAAATCCTAATTTAATAAAAACAAGAATGGTGATCATTAATGTTTCTACTAGCTTTGGTGAGTTGATCGTTTGATTGATGATGAACCTTAGTAGGGATGCATAACATACGACATCAAGATGATAGATGCAAACACAAGGATTAGTTACAGTTTAGCAACTGAAAAAGTGTTAGATATTAGAAAAAGACTCGGTCACCCCGTGTATTTTACTGTTTATTATAGCTCGTAGTTTAATAGTTAATAGTACGTTTTTCAGTTTTAAGTCGGGTACGAATACCCGGTATATTGTAAGTACTATATAAGCCTCTTCCAACTTTGGAAGAGGTAAGCTAGTCATTTCTTTTCTTTTCAAATAGAAACACATTTTCTCTCTCTAGAAAACTCTCTCATGTGTTTCTCTCTCTAGAAACAAGCCAAATCCAAGAATCGACCCCGTGTTATGATATATGATATACCACAATTAGTATCAGAGCTTATGGGATGATTAGATCGTTGTTTATGTGGCGATTTCTCTGTTTTAGATCAAAAAGTGATCTTTGTTAGGCTCCTATCTCGTTTTTTGAGATCTCTGAATTTTTGATGTGAAATTGATAAAGTTAGGTTTTCTATTTGCTATTGCCTTATGTACCGTGTTGTTGCAAAAAGAATTCAAGCAAAATTGTTCAAAGGGTGATTTATAATGATATTTTGTATGAAAAAGTCGTTGTTCTTCGTGGAGGGTTGCAGAATTCTTCACGGCAGTATTACTAAATTTAATATTTTATTAAGTTGGTTACCAACCCTCTGACATACGGCGGGTTGCTTAAGTAGCGAGTTGCTCAAGAGACGAGTTGCTTACCAACGGTTTGAACATGTGTCAGTTTGTCTCAAAAGGCGAGTTATTTTTCTAAACATCGAGTTTGCTACCAGCGTAATAGCTTAACAGCGGTTAGAACAGTTACAGGTTTGACATATTTTAATAGCAAATATCTAAAGGAAACTCTGGCGGTTTGAAAACTCAACGGCGGTTTGATTAAAATATAGACGGCGGTTTGTACTCTTTCTTCGCGGTGGGTTGCTTGGTAGCGATTGTGTTCGGCGAGTTTCCTAAAAATTCCATCAGCGGTTGCCATATTTCTTTTGCAGCAGTTTGGTATCCTTTGCGCGGCGATTTGAGTTTCTTTCTAGAAATTTGAAATAGTTTCAAACTTGGTACTTAATATCACGAAATCATGAAACAATACGTTTAACCTCACCACATTTAACGTACACTCACAAATCATTGATCAATCAATAACGATATCATATCATAATAAAACAAGATGTCCTGAGTATGTCAGAAAGACTTTCAGTGTGCGCGGTTCAGATTACCCGCCCACCAAATGCCTTGACATAACAGACTTTGATCTGGCAACGTATACGTCAGTACGTCCTATGGAAAGGATAATGGAGAGACATTATTAAGTCTCATTAATAAGGACCATTTCATATGGGAACGATCCTCAGATGTTATTGCTGGAGGAAACTAGGGTACAGAGTCCACAAGGACCATACATCTAAATCCTTAACGGACCTTCATCTGAAGAAAAGGAAAGGTTAAAGCTGACATTCGTCGCTAAACCAATATCCTACTTCAAGGTATACCCCTAAGGACATCTACTCACTCAACAACTACTATACTGACGCCAAGACATTTAAGGAAAACGTTAAGATGAACGGAAGTTCTGAGTTAACAAAGGATGACGGGAATCTCAATAATACGTTGAATTAAACACTTCAGTCAAAACAAAGGAGAAACTATTCAAGGATTACTATGTTAGGTTTACGAAGCTCATAAAGACATGAGAAACATCAAGATGACCATGCCCAAGATGCCAGCTTAAACTTAAGTTATGTGAACAACATGCCAACCATGAGTAGATTCATAACAAAGTCAAGGACAAATAGAGGTTAGAAGGAGTCTAATTTTGATCAGCTTTATGCCTATTTGAAGCAACATGAGGTACATGCTAACGAGAACAGAACTATGATGGAAAGGCTCCTTCAACCTACTAATGATCCTTTGGCACTAGTGTCGAATGCCTTAGTTCAGCAGTATCCAACACAGTCATCCAAGTCTCCACAACCCTAAAATGAACCATCTCTTGCTGACAAATTTCAACTGGACTCAGGAAGTTCTTCAACTGAAAACTTGATTGAAAGTTTATCCAACTCACTTGCCCTCCTCACTCAATCGTACAAATCACATCTTCCTCAACAAACAATCACTTAGAATGTCATCTAATGGTCAAGGAACAAAGCTACGGATTCAGACGCATGAGAGTTGTTTTTTCAAGATGTCCTGGAAGATAACAATGGAACATCAAGAAAACATTTCAGAGAACACTGCAAGAGGAAAAGTAAGTAGCAGGAATGTAGAGGCCGAACATAGGAGCATTATATAATCCTGAAAACCCCCCAGCCAAACCCATTAAGCGCTAACAACTGTAACGAGACTAGTCACATAGCACTCGAATGTCCATAGACCAAAGAAGACTCAAGATATCAACTACTTCAGTACAAGATGCTACATAAGCAAACCCAGAGAAATTGGTTGGCAGTACTGGAAGAAGAACAATCGATGTTATCTTGCAGGGTAAATATTACCAACTTTGATGAGGATGTGGATAAAATCACCCCAGAATGATTTGGCACTCACAATAAGGACCATATCTGAGAAGCTTTTGGACTGTTAAGCATTCGACTCTGATGTTGACGAGGGTCCCACCACAAGACCATAGTTTCATTACAAATCTCACATCGGAAATAAAATACAAGAAAAAATCGAATCTACGATGAAAGCCGGGACATCATATGACACAAATACTCCTACGAGTTACAATCATGATACCATATGTAAATCATTTTTAGTGAGTATCATGAAGAACACGAGATGCAAACCGATGAACAACACAACTACGTTGTTGACTCTGATGCTGACTATACGAGTAATAGTAATATTATTCCGTAAATCTGAATATATAAAGAACAACGAAGTCATGCTAGTTGCAAAAGAAATGTATCTTCTGTCTAAATGATGCATTGAGTCAAATCTCGATGAAATGCATAACAAGAGAACAAAGTAGATTTTAATGATTCAGTGCCTCTGAGCTTGCAAGATACAAGGGAACTGGTCGGGGAAATGAAAAACGGGCACAGTTTGAATAACTGATAGAGAACGAAAAATTGATGAACATAATTGAGAAAAAATTATCTCCGGACCGAAATAGAAAGAAACTTCTTTAAAATCAGAACTTCATTCAGCACAAATACTACTTAGTTCTACCGTTGGCCATTATAAGTCCAAAGACAGAAGAAGTAATCATTTTGAAAAAGGATTTTAAACAAAAAGAAGATAAATTCCTTGAAGAGTTTTTATACACACACACCACTCAGGCTAAAAGATAAAGAGATCTGTAGATAAGATTATACAAACAAGATCAGTCTGTTCAATGCGCGTTTCACATGTTATGTAAACCAAAATCTTTTTATGATGAAAAGAACAAGGTAGCAATAGGCTACAAAACTTCCTTATGTCTCACTCGTGCAAAGCAAGCTCAGTCTGCTCTGTATAATGGTCATGTACTTGTCACTCCAATCAACACCCACTGTCATACATGACTCCAGAGAGATACGCGTGAGATAGGCGGAGATAACTAGAAAAGAATGCTTTAGAAAATGCAAAGCCCTCCTATGTGTGGAAAATTTAATTTGGATTCCCCCCCCCCCTGATTACTCAAAAGAGAACCTTCTTGCAACCTTTGCTCCCCAAAGAAATCTGACCCCAGAACAGATATTTTGGTCCATAGATGACAATAACAGGAAAAAGGCCGAGACCTCAGTTCCAAAACCAATTTCAGCATTGACAGTGTTATCCACCCATACTCCTTCAAGGTTGTCCCAAAAATTCTTCCAACTGAAAGTCAGGTGAAGATTTAAATCTTATGAACTCACACAACTTTTTACCGAAAATTGACAAACTTGCAAAACTAGAATCACCCCAACAGGTGTTACAGAGGGGGAAAGAGGTTTTGAGCAAACAAAAAGATGTTACCTCACTGAAGTTATTCCATTTTTCAAAACTCTTAAAGAACACTTTGTAGGAGTTCAAACAGCCCTCTTTAAAGAAGTTAAAGTAATGGAAGAAATTTTTGGATAAAATGAATGAAACGAAGTGGACAAGAAAACTGTAGAAAGCAATGTGGAATTGAAAAGAAAAACCTTCTCATTAAATGAGAATCTGATTGTTAATTGTTTGTTGACTCACTGCTGTATGTGTTGGAAAAATCACGATTGTCTAGATCTTGAAGCTGACATGTCTAAAGTTCAATGATGAGAGTTAAAACATATTTCAAAGCTTGACATGGGAATAGCCTAAATTACAAATAAATTATCAAACATCACAGAAAAGTTTTGATAAACAAATCCACACAGTGCAGGGAGCTCCTGATTTTAACTCATTCCTTATAATATCAAGAACCTCGAACATCAGATTCAAGAAAAAGACAACGAGATTAGAAACTTGAAAGTCTAGTCGCAAATGTGAATGACTAAGTTGTTAGCCTTATAAAGCTAAAATGTCACTGCTACTTATTGAAGATGTCACTGCTCTTATTGAACAAAATGATTGCGTTAGAGTAGAACTAGAAAAGGTCAAACAACATTACAAGGAATTGTATGACTCAATTAAGATTACGCGTGCTCACACAAGTGAAAAGACATCTACCATGTTAGATGAAATTGAGAGTCTAAAAGCTCAATTGCGGAGCAAAGAGTCTTGTTTCACTAGTGACTATGTCAAACCAAAAGTTCTTGCTCCTGGCATGTATGCCATTGACGTTAAACCCATCCCTCATCCCCTTAAGAACAATAGGAGTGCTCATTTAAACTATATCAGCCATCTTAAGGAGAGTGTAGAAACAGTTAGGGAGATTGTAGAGGAAGCTAGAGTAGTTAAACCACTGGATAATACACTTAACTATGCTTGCCAATACACTAAGCTATCTCAGGAATTGTTAGAATATGTGATTGGCACTTGCCCAAAAAGTTTCAATGAAAGAGATAACAAGGCTCCCTCTACCCCTGTTACTAGGAAAAAGCAAGTTACTTTTAGTGATAAACCAGGAACTTCATCTAGCAACACACAGAAACACGAAGTGCACCAGAAAGTTCAACAGACTAATATCCCTGTGATTCCCTCTACAGGAGTAAACGATTCCACTGAAGCAAGCGGATCAAAGCCTAGAAGCAATACAAAGAAAAATAGGATCCTGCCTGCTAAGAAGGAGAATAAGAAGGAAGTAGAAGTACACCTTAGGACAAATAAGTCAGTTTGGACAAAAGTGAATCGGGTTGATTCTAGCATTAGCTCTAAGCGTGTTGTAATTAATTCGAATTCTGAATCTGTGTGCAAAACTTGTAACAAATGTGTAAACTCTGCAAGTCATGAAATGTGTGTTGTTAATATCTTGAATTCTGTGAATGCTACCTCCACTGTTAAAATTGTCTTGAATAAAGGGAAGCAGATCTGGAAACCAAAAGGCAGACTGTCTGATAACAGTTTGTACAAGACCAAGCGGGTTTGGAAAGCTACGGGAAAACTATTTACAGATATTGGTTATCAATGGAGACCCACAGGAAAGAAACTCGCCTTAGGAAAACTTGATTGTGGTTATCAATGGAGACCCACAGGAAAGAAATTTGCCTTAGGCGAAATGTGCCATTTAACTAAGCTTTCTGTGAAATGTTCTACTCTATATGCTAACCAACAGGACCCCAACAAAAATTGGGGAACCGAAATTCCAAACTCTCCAAACTCGACTGTTTTCAAATGCAGGTCGTACAGGTCATGCTTTGGTATCTGGACTCAGGCTGTTCAAAACATATGACGGGGAATCGTTCAAAGCTCATGAATTTTGTGGAAAAGTTCATCGGGTCAGTCAGATTCGGGAATGATCACTTAGGAGCTATCATGGGTTATGGAGATTATGTTATGGGTGACAGTGTGATCTCAAGAGTATACTACGTGGAGGGACTTGGACACAATCTATTCTCTGTAGGGCAATTTTGTGATTCTGATCTTGAAGTTGCCTTCAGAAAGCATACTTGCTTTGTTCGTGATATTAAGGGTACAGATATCCTTAAAGGTAGTCGTGGCACCAATTTGTACACGATATCGATTGATGAAATGATGAAGTCTTCTCCGATATGCTTGCTGTCCAAAGCTTCCAAGTCCAAATCATGGTTGTGGCATCGTCGTTTAAACCATTTAAACTTCGGCACGATAAATGATCTTGCTCGAAAAGATCTGGTTAGAGGTCTACCTAGATTGAAGTTTGAAAAGGATCATCTTTGCTCAGCCTGTCAACTTGGAAAAAGCAAGAAGTTCTCCCACCGGCCAAAATCTGAAAATACAAATATGGAAGTTCTTCATACCCTTCACATGGATCTGTGTGGTCCAATGAGAGTCCAGAGTATTAAAGGGAAGAAATACATCTTAGTCATCGTGGATGACTATTCAAGATTCACATGGGTAAAGTTCTTGAGGTCAAAGGATGAAACTCCAGAGTTTGTCACCAACTTTCTTAAGCAAATACAGGTTGGCCTCAACAAAACAGTCAGATTCATCCGCACAGATAACGGAACGGAATTCGTCAACCAAGTTATGTCTGAATACTATGAAGGTGTTGGCATATTTCATCAAAAGTCTGTTCCGAGAACTCCTCAACAAAACGGCATTGTTGAAAGACGTAATCGTACACTGGTGGAAGCAGCACGTACAATGATGATATTCTCAAAAAAGCACCCCATGTTTCTAGGGCATAAGCTGTAGCTACTGCATGTTTACACCCAGAACCGATCACATAATTCATAGCACGTTGCATAACAAACCCCTTATGAGCTTGTACATGAAAAGAAGCCTGATCTTACATTTTTTCCGAGTATTTGGTGCTCTGTGCTATCCTACAAATGATAGCGAAGATCTAGGAAAATTTCAAGCCAAAGCTGACATTAGGATTTTCGTTGGGTATGCTCCTAGCAGGAAGGGCTATAGAATCTACAATAAGAGAACTCGTCGATTAATGGAAACAATTCATGTCACATTCGATGAGATGCATCAGTCAATTGAGTTCAGGACTGAGCCTTTCATCACGACCCTTGGACAATCCAAATCAGGGCTCGTTAATGGTAAAGAGCTGGAGTTGTTATTTCAACCATTGTTTGTTGACACCTTGAAACAAATCTTGAGTCAATGAACCTAGTACTTCTGCTTATGAAATTAACGATCAAGTTGTTCCACCAGGTTCATCTTGTATACAACGATTACTCAAGAGCATCGTCGATAAGTGCTTACATCGTCAACATGACATGCCGATTATAATATCCGAGTCCAACATCAGGAAATGTTAGAAGAATTACACTCTTCGATGACACCCCAATCAATCACGATGTTCTTCATCCTTACATAAACTTGTAACGAGAGATCCAGGTTCAGGCACAATAATTATATGTGGATTGTTAAAATTCAGGCGGAACCCAACCAAGTTAATTACCAAACCAGATCATTCAGAGTGGACCACTAGATCATCCTCTGGATACATGTTGGCAATTCCCTTACGTCCTGTATCTACATGAAAACAGTTAGCATCCGATGCTTTCATGGTGTTGTTTCCATACGGAAACTGTCCAGTCAGCAACAAGAACTTCAAAATGGTTTGTGATAGAAGATGATGGTTTTCAGCCATGCAGATGAAATTCACTAATTTGATTGTCTTGATGTATGGGATTAGTACCACGTACCAATCTATGTTATGGTTATCGCTCTCAAGTGGATCTACAAGTGAAACACTTGATGTATTGGGTGATTACTGAAAAACAAAGCTCGGTTGGTTGCAAAGGGCTATCGGTAAGGAGGAAGGCATTGATTTTGAAGAATCGTTTGCTCCGGCTTGCAATGATAGGAGGCCATCAGAATTTCATTGCCTATGCCGCAAACAGAATTTGATCATCTATCAAATGGATTTCAAAATGCCTTTTGAATGGTGATACTTCAGAAAGAAAGGCTTTGTCAGTCAACCTGAAGGATTTGAAGACTAGGAAAATCCTACTCACATCTATGTTGAAGAAAGGCTCTTTATGGGCTGAAAGCAGGCACCAAGGGGTGTTATGACACACTCCAATTGTTCTGTTTGGCCAACCAATTTCTTCAAGGGTGCCGTGATCTCATCGTTATTCACACGCAAAATCAAGGCAAAATATTTGCTTGTTCAAATATACGTTGATGACATCATTTTTGCCTAACAGATCATAATGCGTTGTAACATATTTTCAAAATGAGATGAGACTCCAAATTTCAGATGTCGAGGATTGGGACAAATGTCATTTTTATTAGAGATATAGTTTCTCAAAGTCCCGGAGCATCTTTATTAAACAAGCAAAATATGCTATCTAAACTTAAAGAAATATGGAAGGATCTCTCGACCTGTTCGATACCCCGATGGTGATCGATTTGATTGAAACTGGACAGAGGATAATGAGGATTCAGTTTGACCAAACTCGATTCAAAGGATGGTTGGCTCCCTTTTGTTACCTTACAGCCAGTAGAGACCTTGTATTCGCCGTTTGCATGTGTGCTAGATTATCAGGCTAAGCCTATCCCAAAAAAGCACTTTGAAGCTATCAAAAGGGGTCTTTCGGTACTTGAAAGGAACATTAACATGGGTTTTGGTATCGATAAGACAACGCCATGTCAATAAACAGCTTATGCAGATGGGATCATTGAGGGATTCAAGATACAAGAAGTACGTCGGATAGTGCTCAGTTTCTTGAGATAGATTGGTTAGCTGGTCTCAAAGATAGCAAAGAAGACAGGCTATTATCAATACAGAGGCTGAATACTCGCCATGTTGGATGTTTGCTCAAAATCCTTTGGATGCGATCACAGCTCAAAGACTACGATTTGACTTCAATAAAATTCCTCTATATGGATAAAAAAGTGCTATTGCTCTTTGCTGTAACAACGTCCAGCACTCTCGCTCATAATAAACCATCGACATACGGCAACCAATTTCATCGAGAAGCAAGTGGAAAATAGAGTGGTGAAACTTACTTCGTGAAAAGGAAAATTTTCAATTGTAGAATTCTCACCAAAGCTTTACCAAGAGAAAACGGTTGAATTTCTTCTTCCACGCCTAGGCATGAAGAGTTTGACCCCTGAAACTCTCAGACGTCTTCAAGAAGGAGAGGATGAGTAAACATAATGTCTTCGTGTATCCTTTATACATAGGTCTTTTCATAGAAAATATATATATATATATATATATATATATATATATATATATATATATATAATATAATAAACTTTTATTTATTTATAAAATAAATATATTATTTATTTATATATATTTATATATATCTATAGTATATATATATATATATTTTATAATATGATTAAGTCATTTGGAATTACTATGCTGTTTGCAAATTATCTTCAAATTGCAACCGGTTTGTTTCTGGCATGGATTACTTATATCACATGCTCTATGGGGTATAGCTATAACATATGTGATGGGTGAGACCTGTTCGACTGATCTTTCAATCTCAATCAACGACTCCAGCTCTTTCAATAGAAAAAGGGTCGTTGTTTGAGGGGGAGAGTGAATGTGGAAAAATCTAATGGGTTCTAAAAGACTGTTGTGTGCTATGAAAGAGTAATTACAAGATAGTTGTGGTATTCTAATGGGTTACTATTTGAGGGGGTTATTAATTTTAACTCATAAGGTTACAAAGTTATTATTGTTGTAATGTTTAGGGTTTAAAAAAGCATTTTGTTTTGTAATCTAGCCTATTTAAACAATAGGGACTAATTGTCAATTGCCTAAACTTAGAAGAAGCCTTATGAAATTACTTAAAACACAAATAAAAGAGAAGGAAAACCTAAGGGACTGATTCTTGTCCAAATCTCTAACTTAGGATATAATGAGGCGGCGCGTTGCTGTTTGGTCAAACTTTTGAAAGCGAGTCCACGCTATAAAATCACACACAACATCACTCTTCGCAACTCGACCGCCAAGAATAAAAGTCAAAAATCTTTGATTTCTAGTGTTTCTTGCAAAGGTAATCATGAACTTAATCTATATTATTTATTATGTGTGTTATATCATGGATTCGAATGGAATCATTAAAAATTGTAGAAAAAATTCGATCTAGGGTCGTTTTAGTGGTAAATGCAATGTAGTGAAGTAAGGTGTGATTAGTTGCTGGGAAGTGTTCTAAGGTATATATTAATATGTTTTGATTGTGAGGATTTCTATCTCAAAAATAATGAATGATTTGCCATGGTTTTAAGGGAGTGACTTTTGAAAAGTAAAAGTGGGAGTAATGTTGAGTCTTAAGCGTAGGATTAGCTAGAATGCCTTGGAAGTGATTAGTTTTGACCCTAAGGGGTGCTGTGGTTATGAATTTTAAGGAAATTCTGTAACGAAGGGAGAGTTGCATGTGTTTTAGTGGGAGTTTGGATATTTTATTATTTTTGAATAAACTTACTCAACGCTGGTTCATATGGGGGTTGATAACAGGCGATAGTTGCCTTACGGGGTTGTTTAACAGCGAGTTGCCTAACGGCGGGTTGACTAACAGCGGGTTGATTAACAGCGAGTTGCATAACCGGGACGTATTTTTTTTTTGTGTCTTTTTTTTCTATTGTTTTTGACTAACAGCGGTTTGATTAACAGCGAGTTGCCTAACGGCGGGTTGACTAACAGCGGGTTGCCATAATTTTCTTTTATTTTATTCCAACAGGTAAAACGCGTCTTCGCGGTTGGTCGAATATTTTATATATTAAATATTCAAACCCTACCCCCTTTGCATGACCAGTTGCTTTTCTAAACCCCATCGGGCTTATAAGTTAACAAGAAATTGATCCTGTTGGCATAATTAGCAGTTTTTTAATCAAACCTGAGTTACTTTGTTTTTAATCAATCGTGTGAATGACAATGACTTTAATCAATGCTAAAGTTTTCTAACCATCGTTTCTCTGCAATGTTTGGTCTTCTTGGTTAAATACTCTTTTGCAGATACGATGGCAGAACAAAAATGTTCCCACTCAACCTCTACAAGACAGATGAGCAGATTGTACATCGCTCTTAGTGGTTAACAATCGGGAAAAGCAACCTACTTTTCAATGCACAAAAGATTCAAAAGAACCCCATCTTTCAGATATCTGGACATCTTGAGTAATTCCAACTTCTTCCAAGCTTTCTCTGCCTCATCAAATGTTCCTGCTATTACCTGCCAACAGGTCTGGAAACACAATGGAATATAACGAGGTACGATGGGGTTTTATAGTTGTACAAGTTGATGAACATGGTTCGATCTAAGTGCTGATCTTCTCGAAAGGGCATTAAGCAATTACTCCTGTAACCCTCATCACACCATCTTGAGTTTCCCTCGTCTGGTAAACACGGGTGATTGTTTGTGTTAATGAGTTGGGGGTATCCTGAACTGTAGAAATGTCTCCAATATACGGTGGTGAATTATGTGTATTAACTGGACGGGCAATTCTAACCTTAATCTACATGTGTTTGACAGGAAATAGACTTCTGCAGAGTGAAACCCAGACACCCAGTTCTGCAAATGCTGTGGGGATCGTCACTCAAACTAATGTTGATGCATGACAGAGACTGTTATGGGAGAGTATTTACTCAACGGGACCAGACCATTTTTCTCTCCACAAGCAAGTCACATAAGCCAGTCTGAAGAACCAAGGAGATGTACTCCTTCCTCCATTCCTTATGGACGACTATTTTTCCAAGGTGATAATCTACTAACTTGGAAGCAATAAACAACATCCATCGACGTCCTGTTTCTGCTGTTCATCATATGGAGGATGATTTTATATTAGGAAATTCATAGTTTGTCCAAAAGGGTTTGAGACTGTTTGAGTGTTTGGAATGGCAATTCGCGATCCCCTTGAAAACTGAAGCCATTAACAATCTTATATTATCCTAAATATCTAGAAATGCGTTGCTATGAATACAAAGAAAAACTCCACTAAAGAAAGTGCAAGCAAGCAACCTGCAAAAGGCGTACTCCACCCAAAAAGCCACACCACATACTCCAGTCAAACCCATCGTCAAGTAACTCCGGCTTCTGAAAAGAACCTTCCAAACATAGCTTCCATAGAAAGTTGAAAAGGAAAGCCACTTCTCCAGACTTGTTGAGAAGATGTTGAAGCTCAACAAGAATCTGTTCTCAAGACGAGGTGATGATCCTGATCTCGAACTGGCTAATGAAGATGGAGTTTGGAAGCGCATCAGAAAAGGGGGAAGGAGGAAGGTGTGATGCTGACATGGAAACGAGCTATTAAGCTTAGCTTGATCCAGCCTTTTTGCCGCAAGGTCAGAGCACCTATTGGAGGAGTATAGGTAACGATCAGGGATCCAGTATCATGAAATCAACTCCAAACTGCGGAGTGTGGCGCTAAGGGAAAAAGGCCATTGTAATTAAGAACAAGTAGCTCATTCCCTGATCGATTTGTCAAAGAAGAAAAGAACTACGGATCAGTTTATCCTTGTTAGGCGTGATCAAACTCGCATGATTACAACTGGACTCTTTCAACCTGAGATGACACATCAGAAAAGTGATCATGAATCTTCATTCAATCATCTAACTCAGACAAGAATTGAAAGTGAAACAGAAGCGCTGCTTCCTAAAGGTGACAAGATCAAGGTTAAAGTAGATGTGTCTAACGTAACATCAAGTGTAAGCATTCCTGTATCAGTACCTGAAATGCACTGAGGCTCTGCTGGATCCAGACCTTGAGCCCATGCAAGAAGACCAGATGGATTCAAACTCTGGAAAATTACATGTGTCTTTGTTGACCAAAACTGAGACATGGATGATGCATCTAGCGACAGCCTTACCCAAAGGTTCATGAAAACCTGAAGCTAAACAGCGAACGTGTCATCGATGTAACCCAGGAAAGTTCATTTGGTTCTATGTTTCCATGAAAAATCTCGTTGAATTATAACTTTTGGGGATCAATTTCTTTATGACAAAACAATAGAAGTGATAGGAGAAATCTAAAGTTAGAGAAGAGTCTGATTCCACCATACCTGATCCTGTCATAGACAGTAACGTCAACTCCTCCAGTGATTGCTCCCTTAAAAATGTCTTCATCTACTAAGCGGTCTTACTGTGCACTCCTTCACCAATCAACAACGGGGATAGCTACAACTAATCAACCACATCTCTCCTGAAAATCACTCCATTCATCGCCTTCAGCTAAGAGTGGCAGATTGTGCAAAGAGGAGTCTGAAGTAAGAAGATGACACTCTGTGTTGTTTTGGCTTCAATTATAATCCAAGTTCTACGGCTGTTGATAAATATTAGGAACAAACTTGATGATGCGCTCCTTTAAGGTTCTTGAAACGTCACATTGCAGATATAATCAGAATACTCTGTGCTGCTGGCCCAGAGTTATCCAGAATCAAGAATCTAGAAAACGGTCCGAAGAGATTATTGAACCAAAAAGGAACAAGGTGTAAGAGAAACAAGATTCAACTTACTCCATCAGGTCAATGATAAAGTTGATCTTGTAGAATTTGATCTAAAGTAGTGCTCTTCTTCAAACATATGACTAAGTTCAAGTCTGCAAAAGAAATACAAAATAAATAAATGCCAACGACTAATCTATAACCCTGCACTTATGGAAGCTTTGAATAGCAGTGAAGATGACCATGGATAAGGAAGTTGCAGACAAGGTTAAAGATCACAAGAGAAGCATGTAGTGGATGATGATGAAGACGAGATGATGATGAAAGGCCCTTCAGTGGAATCAAACCAGGGTACAGACAGCAAAGATGAGAAGGACACGATTCAGGTGCTTCTGGTTCAGCTCAACCTCCTACAAAAGGATAGATGTGCAAAGTTCGAAGAAAAAAGGGAGTCTGATGCATTGTTCCCAACAACATCCAGTCTTACCTTAAATGGATAGGCAGATCACAGACACAAGAGCATGCTGTTGTTGATCTTCGATGCCCAGAATCTAATACCGAATCTGAACATTCTGAACAAATCCTCAGATGACAAATTCCAATAGCAGGATGAAGGGCAAGTCTCAGATATGGAGGACACCGATAACGCTACATTCCATGGTATTTGTCTCCACTACGTGGTTAAGCCAATTCCAGAAAGCGAGAGACCTGCTACACTGAACCAGAATGGACCATTCCCCGATGATTTTTCGGAAACCAAGAATAACTGGGAAAACATATACGCCACAACGTTTTTAAGTTCCTGATGAGAACAAGCTTCAAAGGACGACGTATGATATTGGTCATTCATCAAATGGTTCTGCAAATACGATCATGAAAGAAGATGCTCTGCAAAGCTGACTTCAGAAGCGTCCAGGCCTTTTAACCTTGTTAAAGCCTTTCATCAAGAACAGCGTTCATCTCTTTAATATATAATGGTATGAATGCAGGGGAGCACATAAGCTGCTGATAATAAGGTTGATATGAGTAATCTGCGGGTCATCAAATTATGAGACATATAATATGAAACCAATGGCCCTTAGGAGGACCCCAGGTCAGGTAACTATTCAACCACAATTCTTCTTCAATAAGGATTGGATAATCTTTCTGACAAGGTGACAATAGAGCGGAAAATTGCCTTTCCATATCAAGTAAAAGCGCTCGTTACCTAGACTTTGGCCTTGAAGAATTAAGTTCCCATCTTTGTGGTTGAAAGTGACGCGGAATATGACATCTGTACGGTCTATGGCATCATTTTTTACTATGGTGGTTTAGAAGAAAGGAATTTACATCAACAACCTCAGTGGAGTCCTTGCTGTGAAAGAGTAGATCGCAGGATGCGAATTCTCAGTGTGATCAGTGTCAAGGTGTTTGAAAAATACGGATACAACTACCTAAGAGAGATAATTCTTCGCGAGCTGATTACAAAGAGTACAAGATCTCGGAAAAGGATTTCAAAAATCTTCATCCAAATGATTTTGAGCTAGTTCTACTTAATATCAAGAAATAGCTCAAACCATCTCCAAGACAGCAAGACTTGTCTTTAACGGCAGTCAAACATGTGGATAAGAAACCTGCGGTGATCAGGAATCGTGTGGGAGGACTTGCGGCTCGGGATTGAAAGTTATCAAACAAAGATCAACCTTGAACGTCCAAATTGGGATGCAGCCGACTATTACTTCAAAGAAGATTATACGATTGTCCCTAAGCCAAGAGCCGTTGTCTACAGAGACAGAAATGATCAAAGAAAGCTGATGAGGCTGAATGAGCTACACAAGTTTAGTGATGGGACGTTGACAAGAGTCATGGAAAGCTTGGACCCTAAGGTTAAAGATATCATCTTTTCGAGTTACAATTGGGCATGGAGACTAGGAATGACCATGGGATGCGTCAGTGGCATGCCAAGAGAAGAGCAAGGACTTCATCACTGCATCGAGAAAAGACTACAGACCAGAAGGATCTATCGAAGTCTAGAAAGCTTTGTTGGAGAAAGAATAAGAGATATTGACTACAGGCTGATCAACAGAACAACGTGACGACATCGTCGTTACAATCAAAAGGTCAATTTTTATTTCTTATTGTGAATAATATACCTTGTACATTAGTAAGTAGTTAATCTTTTGATGATTAAGTGTAGGAGTAATTTATATCCCTCAACGATTGAGGGGGAGCAGTTATATGTTACTACTACGGACTTGCGATTTTAAGGCCCCACTTTTCTCCCAAATTTTATTACATTATTTAATCAATTGATATCCAAAATGTCAAAGGTTTAACAATTTTTGATAAGGGGAGAAAATTGTTGATTAAAATATGTGTTATAATAATAACTGTGATTATTAGGACTCTTATACCGCCCAACGTGCTAAACAATTTCGTAATTACCGATGCACATTTGAAGGGGAGGTTTTGAAAAAATGTCAAAAAACAATCGAGGTTGGTACTAACGCTTTGTTTTTTATATCATAGTAATTATTTGATTTTCAATTAGTTTTATGGAAAAGAGAACTGTACCAAAAGAATCCGACATGCTATTTTACTTAATTGGAGTTGTGAAGGTTGGTAAGGTAAGGTACTATTCCCAATGATCCGGATTATAACCGGATGAGATTCTACCAGGGATAACCCATAGTTAGTGTAGATGTCATTAGTATGATTTGTAAAAGGATTAAAAGCAGAATAAGGGAAAAAGTGCTGACTGAGCTGGGCTAGTATGGAATTTACCAAACAAGGTTGCTGTCATGAAGTCTCGGTAGACACTGAGGGGTTTGAAGAATTAAACAAGGACTTGTAAAGATATAAGGGTGTAATAAAGAAGCCCTCCAATACCACTTAGGCAGGAAGAAAGGTCAATAATATGCTGCAGATCATAAGTGATAGGACATGAAGATCGAATCATTGGACCAGTGATGACAATGCACAACCCTCCTTAGCCATCAGAATCTTTCAAAGATTTCTGTTTCAATTCTCACAGAGATAAACACGTTATCTATTGACTATCCAAGGTAGTTGATATTTGAACATCGTGGCAGTCAGCTCCAGCCTTTCGATTTCTAGAACCAAAACGCACTATTGAGTCTTGAGAAAGAGTTCGTCATTAGTAATCTCGTTAGGACTCGTATCCACTTTCTTGACTTTCACACACTGTGGAAACAAGTCTATCCTAAGGAGTCCTACGCATCATCCTTGTGATATTGTCAGAACATCCGAGTGTGAAAACGATGGTTTTTTCACAATGAGAGGGAAATCGGCTAGACAGCCAAATCAACAAGTCTAGGTAGGTGATTGTGCGTTTCTACAAGACATCAACTTTGTGTACTGGAAAGAAGCGATGGTGCGATTATGAGTGATCATAAACTTGTTTCAGTATAAGAATTGACGGTTATTGATCATTTGAATCAAACAAATCAAATTCGCGAAGTGTTACAAAAGATTTTCATTTAAGAAAACACTTCGACTGACTTTTCAAAGCAATTTTCTCTTTTTTACTAAACTGTTTCATTACAGGATTATCTTAAAGATGGGAGATGGCTGGAAATTCCCAGCTCACCTGAGATATCAAGTAAAATAATTCCGAATTAGCTCAAGACCGACCTACACTCGTTTTTTATGATGTGATGGAAGACTCATAAAGGTGGTCAAAGCTTTCCGCAATACTATGATGTCATGTATTTCTTCACAAGTGCACAGATGGACAATCGTACTAGATGATGTTAAGATTTCTGTTTGGGCAGATGATTCAGTAAAGCTCAAGATCACAGTCAAAGACAAGTTAAGATGAATCAAAAGAATTTTTTCCCATTCCCAATTGTACAAGATATCAATTGTCTACGAGCTAAAGAGGAAGTGATAAATTGGTATTTTCAGGGGTGGACTCCCTTAAGGGGAGATTGACTAGATATTAGAAAAAATGAATCGGTCACCCCGTGTATTTACTGTTTTATTTATTGCTCGTAGTTTAATAGTTAATAGTACATTTTTCAGGTTTAAGTCGGGTACGAATACCCGGTATATTGTAAGTACTATATAAGCCTCTTCCAACTTTGGAACGAGCCAAGCTATGTCAATTACTTTCCTTTTCATAAAGAAAGAAATCATTTTCTATCTTAAGAAAACTTATCAAGTGTTTCTCTCTCTAGGAAATAGCCAGATCCAAATAATCCGACGCCGTGTTATGATTTTATGTATACCACATGGGTGTCATTAAAAGAAAAAACAGGGAAGGAAACAAAATAAAATTGTTTTTGTTTTGTGTATAAATGAGGGAAAATATGGTTTTTGTGTTTTTTAGAGAATTTTGTTAAAAAGGACTAAATAATGCGATTCTGTTTTTTTTGTTTTCCACAAAACATCAAAGATGTTTTCCACCAACCTTAAAGTTTTCTAAGGGAAAGTATATTGAAGTGTGTTCCTTTAATTAATAGAAGAGAGTAAAAGAATTACGACATGGGATGGTAGGCAGAAGATAGATAGGATGAGAGGAACAAGAAGCAATTTAATGATGTACAGTATTTATTAGTCTCCATTTTGTGGGGTTAAAGCCAATTTACTTTAAGTTGATTATCTTAATTATTCTGCAATCACAATGAATGAATCAACTGCGAAAATCAGAATTATGATCCAGAGACATAGTTTTAAGTGTGCATTTATGTGTATATTAAAGTCTTTTGTCATGAACCAGGTTCATATTCACACAAGTTTATTTTGTCTTATAAATTTAAGGAAGATGATTTGCACACTTTAAAAAGTGATTAGCACACTCAAAATGTGTGTTGTCTTGACATTTATACCCCTACATCATTTAGTGAGTGTGCAAATATTAAAGGTATAATTAGTATGACACACATATTTTGTGTGTGACTTCACTTTTTAGGTGTGCATCATCTCTAAATTGAAGGGTAATTAGCTAGTCTCCAAGCATATGATTCACCTTACAAAAAACAAAATGTTTATTTGATCGAAATATACGTTAAGAACAAATGATAGATGGATTTATGCATGAGATATGACAATGTGAAAGGATACATAACAAAAGCGTTGAGTTGACAAATGAAAAGGGGCTGTGTACGTACGTGTAATAGTACGTGCTAGGTGTAGCTGTAAAGGAATTCACGTGTTTACTACAAAACATAAAACGCCGTTCAGTTGTTCAACCCGTTCGCTAGCTTGCTTAAACACGAGGCTTATTTTATGAGAAAAATCTTGTGTTCGCGGTAAAAAAAATGTTTTTTCAAAATGGTCAAGTTAGACCATACAAACTTATTACAAAATTCACACGTCTTTTTTTTTATGACAAAAGTACAAATAAAAAAGTATAATATCGGTTCGCTAAACCGACAGTTAATATACTTTTATGCGGCCTATTTTTTGTCATTTAAAAAAAAAATATAACCGATCAGATTTCTATTTTCTTTTTGTAAAGTCAAAAGTGATAGTACAAAAGAGCAATAGCCTCCGGTCTGGCAAAACGTTTTCTTTCTAAGAGGGAAGGGAATGGTCGTGTCAAGGCTTCGTGTCAAGCTATGGCGCGAGATTGAGTCATGGCGTACCACTCCGTGGTTCGCGCCAAACTCTCTCGTGCCGTGGCTAACAGCCCACGCGAAAGAAATTTTTTTTTCTTTGAAAAAGTAGCCGTTTGGAGCCGTTGGTGGGAGCGGGTTTTTAAAAAAAATACCCTCAAAACCTTATTTTTACCCCTTTAAAAATCCTATAAATACCCCCCTTTATATTTTATAACTTCACACACAATTTCTATACCAATTCTCTCATCTTTCACTCAAAAAAATGAATCCCATCACGAATTGGATTTTCCGGGTGCTTACCGACCCAACCAACCAAATTCCGAGGTCGTCTTCAAATCCGGGCGGTTTCACTCAACCCTCATTCACCCAAATGCCTTACTTCCAAATTTCCAACCTCAATATTCTAATCAAGAAGAATAAATGTTGTTTCACCAATTTAAAATGCAAATGCAATTGAACAAACAATAACAATCAAACCAATTCACCACTTCTCAACCTCTCCGTAGCAACAAATCTCACCACCTAGTTGACGAAACCGAAGAAGAAAAAGAGGAACCGCTTCCAACCCCAACGTCGAAGCCTAACCGCGGTCGTAAGAAGTCGGTAGCAAAAAAAACAAAAGAAAAGATGTAGAAGTTGAGAAAGAAACTAAAGAAGGACGAATTGGACATGCATGGACCTAAGCCGAGGAGTTGCTTTTGGCGGAAAGTTTCATTCAAATTTTCGGGAATCCAAAAACCGGGTGTGATCAAATGTTGGCAACTTTTTTGTACAAAATCCTAAATGTGTACAATAAAGAAGCTAACAAAAAAGGCTTTCAAGAGCGTACAAAGAACATGTTGACAGGCAAGTGGACTCCAATGAATGCGCGGTTTATGAAAACTTTACAAATTGTTTGAGGAAAACGCTTGCTCATAGTGTGTGAGAACGATGAGTACAATATGGCGAGGGGCACAATTGTATGGAAACCCATCGTCGGGGGTGGGTTTAAGCGCCGGAGTGCTTTTGGAGTGTCTTTTGTCTTATCACGCTTGGAATGTTATTGAAGCATAGGCACAAGTGGAAAAACCCTAATCGGACTTTGGCAACGAGAAGTCGTATTTCGGGGTACCGACAAGGAACCAGACCATTTTGGAGATGATGAGTTGCCTCGGCCACCCGGGTTGCAACGAATTGCTAAAAGTCAACGTTCCGGTTCTAACTCGGCCGCTAGCTTCGGTTCTAACCCGGTCGCTTATCAAGAGTTCATGGCGGAACAATATGACTTAGACCGCAAGGCCAAAATGCAAGTGCTCTCGCAAGAGAGCGAAGACCGAAGACGGTTGATTCAAGCTCAAAAGGTTGCGGAGGACATGAAAGTTGGAGTCAATTTTTCGGATTAGTGGTTGTGCTGATGAAAACAGAGTCAAGTTCTCTACGTGCACTTTACAAGGCCGTGCCTTAACATGGTGGAATGGCTATGTCCAAACTGTGGGTATTGATGATGATTACCTAACCCCTTGGACTGAACTGAAAGAAATGATGACTGCAGAATACTGCCCGAGGAACAAAGTGCAAAAAATGGAGCAAGAGTTATGGAATTTGCTTGTAAAATGAGATGATATATCTGGGTACACTGACCGATTTCATGAGTTAGCATTACTATGCCCTACAATGGTTACCCCCGAATAAAAGAAGATAGAACATTACATCTGGGGACTTCCAGAAAGGATTCAAGAGAATGTAACTTCATCCAAGCCCGCTACCACCCATGATGCCATTCGTATGGCACATAGCTTAATGGATCAGATGGTTCATGCCAAAGCTGCAAGAAGCAATGATGGAAACAAACGAAAGTGTGAGGACTACCAAGGTGGTAACAATAATAACCGCAACAACAATCACCACCAGCAAAATCGAAGACAAGAAGCTGTCAGGGCTTATGCAGCTGCCCCCGTGGAAGGAAGGGGTTATGCTGGAAACCTACCACTGTGTAACCGATGAAAGCTGTATCACACTGGTCCATGCATTGTAAGTGCAGAAATTGTCAGAAGATAGGCCACCAATCTAATGATTGCAGGAGTAAGACACTTGCTACTGGCAGCAACTTGCAGCCGGTGGTAACTGTTATGGATGTGGAGAAAAAGGGCATTACAAGAACAGATGTCCCAAGAGGAAGGACCATCAAGCTGAAGGTGCTCGTGAGAGAGTAAACGTGATGAGGAATGGGGAGCCTCAATAGGACCCGAATGTGGTTACGTGTATGTTTTTACTCAACAACCACTATGCTACTGTTTTATTTGATTCGGGTGCCGATAAACGTTTTATGTCCACTGCTTTTAGTACTTTAATAGATATTGTTCCTTCTGCACTAGACGCTACTATGATGTAGAATTAGCTAACGGAAAAGTAGTAAGCACAAACACTATTTTGCGTTGTTGCACTTTAAATATGTTAAACCACCCATTTAAAATTGACTTACTACCGATCGAACTTGGAAGTTTGGATGTTGTTATTGGGATGGACTGGTTATCCGAACATCGCGCGGTTATCGTGTGTGGTGACAAGATTGTTCGTATACCTTATAACAACAAGATACTGGTAATCGAGGGTTATAGAAAAAAATCTCGATTAAGTGTCATATCTTGCATAAAGGCTCAAAAGTCCATGGAGAAGGGATGTCAGTTGTTTCTGGCACATGTAACAAAAAAGAAACTGATAGAGAAACGATTATATTAGAGGTTGTGCCATCGTTCGTGAGTGTCAACCCCAAATCGGCGACAGCGGGGAAGTACATTGGGGTGCGACTTCAAGCAAAAGTTTTGGATTCGTTACATTTGGACCTTTATTAAAATATATATAAATATATAATACTTATAAATATATACTCAAGGATAATTATCAACAAAATCAATGAAACCGAGAGTAGTATATGATGTTCCCGGGTCGTAGTCCCAACGAGGAATGAATTGGAAAGTCGAGAGTGTTACTATTGATGTTTGAATGGAAAAAAAGCTTTGACTTGTGGTTTTTTCTAATTAAAAAAGGCAAAGCATTATAAGGAAAATCTAGGAACGAAAAAAAAAAAAAAAAAGGCCTAGAATGATTAAAACTAAAAACTTAGACGAAAACGTACAAACGCCGAGTAAAAAAACTAATTATCAAAAACTAAGACCTAAAATGGATTTTAAAAATTTTCTATCTAAATAACTGAATTGTAAAAGAAATTTAAGAAAATTCTAAAACACGGGACCTTTTAAAGTGAGAAAAAACGAAGGAAAGAAAACGAGAACCGGGGCTTGAACCCGTCTTTAAAGATGAAATTTTGAAAAATGCCCTACGAAAGTTTTCTATTTTTCTAAGTGAAGAATGATAAAAGAAAAATTTTGTAAAAAAGGAATTAATTTTTTTTAATTTGATTTAATTTATATATGAATTAAAAAACGATTTTAAAGGAAAAAAATGTAAAAAAAAATAGTAAACTTAAATGAAAAATTCTAAAAAAATAAGAAAAAGTAGATTGAAGGATGCTGGTTCTATGAAAAATAAAAGCTGGAAAAGAAAGCTTATAAATAAGCTGTAAATAAGCAAAACGAGCTTATTAGCTTAAAAGGAAAAAAATGACTATAAAGATTTAATTGTGCAAGTAAATGTTGGACGAGCTAATGGAGCAAAGTGGTTAGTGTGTGTTTGTGGTGTGTCGTGTGTGCGAAGGGGGAGGTCCAGGGTTCGAGCCTGGGCCTCTCTCTTTTTATAAAAACTTTTTTTTCTTTTTTTTAAAAAAAAACTTGTAAAACACCTAAAAATAAGCTAATTTAAAAAAAGCAATATTTTTGAAACTTAGGAAAAAGCTGAAAAATAAGCACAAAAGGGTGGCAGTTATGAGCTTATTTAACACTAAGGCATAAAGGCAAACTGAAAAGCAAACAAAAGGGGTAAATAAGATGTGGCAAACATGAAATAAGCAAAGGCAGAGGGGTACCTATACCTAATAAGCCAATCTAACCTAAAATAAGCACAAAGAAATAGGCAATGAAGTAGGAAAAATAAGCAATAAGGGAAGGCAGATTACACTTTTTAGCTAAGCCTAAGAGTGTAAAACTGAAAAGCTGAAATGGGGGAAGATAAGCTAATGCATAACCTAAATAAACACTAACAGCTAAATACCCTAACCTAATAAGCTACTAGGCTAAAAAATAAGCTAAGGGAACAAACAAATAAGCAAGAAATGGCAATAAGCACTAGGACTGGTACGAGTGTAAGCACTAGTCAAATTTATATATGTATAGTATAAATCCCGTGACAATTCTTCCCAATTTACCTCTCAAACAAGAGAAAATAAAAAGGTAAAATCTCACTTAAGAAAACACAATACGTATATTTTTAACCGGGAAGTATTTTCTTCTCGGGTCGTATCCCAACGAAGTCGTGAATTGAAACTCGGGAATAATTCGGATTCGAGTCAAGAATGGATAAAGGATTTTTTGAATTTTGAATTACACTACGAATATAATAGCACAATTAAACTATAGAAATGATTAAAAAAATTAAAAACGTTTAACTAATACGAAAAATTAACAAACGTGAATTAAAAATGTGAGCTAAAACTAGAATTTAAAATCTAAAGCTCTAATACCAACAAACTTTATATCTAAAAATCACAAAATTAAAGAGAAAATTTTAGGAAAAAGAATTAGAATTTTTTAACTATTTTTGTATTTTCTATGATTTTTTAAAGAAAAATGAATTAACTAAAAATAAACTTTTTCTAAAATTTAACACTAAAAATCTATTTTTATTTTTCAAAAATACTAGAATGAAAAAGAGAATTATTACAAAAAGAATTAAATTTTTCCCACTATTTTTCTATTTTCTATGAATTTCTTAAGAAAAAGAAATTACTAAAAACCTATTTTAATTTCTAGAAAATACAAATTCAATTGGAAAAATAAAGAAAAATGATTTTTAACTACTGAAAATGTGCAGAAATTTAATGGTATGAAAATGCCCAATTTTTACTAATCAATTGAACCCTAATTTTGCTTATTAAAACCTAAACCCTAATTTTATTAAACTAATATTAAAAATATTAATCCTATTTTATTAATCCTAAAAGAACAGGGTAGAAAATGCTAAAGATGAAAGTAAAGGGTAGGCGGGGTAAGTAACAAAAATTTACACTATAGTTAAAACAGGACACCCTTAACTATTGAAAATGTTCCAAACAAACCCTACGACTTAAGCACAATCTAGCTTATTACAAAAATGAAAATAAGCAAAAACTTAAAACATAAAAGTTACTCCTGAGCTTATCTACTACAACTTTAACAAAAGCACTTTGAACTTTAACTACTGAATAAGCTAGAAATTCAGCTTTTTAAACTGTATTACAGAAACTAAGATGTTTGTTTGAAAATTAAACTTTTCTAATCTTTGGCTTATTTCTAGCTTATTACTCAATGAAAATAAAAACCAAAAGAAGCTATAAGAAGCTTATAATGTGTACTAGGGATTTCTAAAAAGAAATAAGCTAAATGAAAACTAGATTAACAAGAAATTTGATCTTAAAAAACTAAGGTTCAGCTTAATGACTATTATTAAGCAACTTCTAATAAGCTAACTAGCTAAAATCTAAATTCTAGAAACTAGAATTTTGAAAATAAGCTATTCTATGAATATAGAATAAACCTAGATAAAAGGATTTTGAAAATAACAACTAGAAAATAGGAATTTAAAAGAAAATTCTTGAAATCTAAGTTGCTGCTAGTACAACTTTTGCAGGATCATAAAAGCTAGTCTAAAGCTTAGAAATGAAACTTAAAAGATGATCTTTATAGAGCTAATGGAGTACTATTAAGTTGCTTAAAACTAAGTTCTATCTCCTAATTACAAATGCTAAAAGACAGCTTAAAAAATGATGAGCATCAGCAGTATTAACTGAGTTAATACTGCTTATGCTGAGATATTTGGTAAAACCTTAAGTGCAGGCTAAGTTTCTAGTTTAAAACTCATGAACTCACTATCTTAGTGTTTCTAAGCCTACATTAACCAAAATTGAACTCTAAAATGCTGTGAGTGACTTAACTACAAAATTACTTAACACTTAAAAGTGTCCTGGTGCTAGTAAACTATTTTGAGCTCTAAATCTTGAAATTATACAATCTAACTTCCAAATCCCTTTTTAAAACTTGATAACTCTGAAAATCTAAACTATGTAAAGTGTTTTGACAGTCTCTTGTTGACTTTTAAAATCAAAAACACCTTTTACCAAACACTACTTACAAAGTACTGTTTCAACTGAATTTTACTTAAAATCTATTTTAAAACTAAAACTGCTAAAACCTTTTATCTACTCAGTCTTAAACTCAACTAATTAAGCTATTTAAACACTAAAATTCCTAGCTTATGTTATAAAAATAAGTACTTTCTCAGCTAGCTTAACCTTCTAAATGACAGAATTTAACACATGAGATCTCAATGAGTTCTAACTACAATCAGCTTAAAACATTTGCATCTTTAAACTAACTAAGCAAGATTGAACAGGTTTAAACACAAAAAGACAAAGAAATAAGCTACTGAATTAAGCTATGTGTATGCTGAAATTAAAAACAAGAATCTAAACCTTTGCACTTGTAGTCTCTGAACTCTAGGTCACTCTTGTTGAGTGAGTGACCTTTAAACACAATCCTAATGGCTACCTTAGCCTCTAAAACCTGAGCTTAAGATCAATAAGCTGAAATGAGCTTATTACTCCAAAAGCTTCCAATATTGAATCAAACTGAATTCAAATGACCATAGGTGAACAAAAGTAGACAAATTCAGTATTTAAAAGACTTTTAACAACATTTGAACAACTTTAGAACAAAAGAAAACAGAATAAGCTAAATTAAGCTTATTACAAGCTTATTAGCTAAAATCAGCTTATCACATGAAAACTTAAACACAAACACAACTCAATTAGCTTTATTACTCTTAAAAGAACAGTACAAGATAAGAAACAAGAAGTACAAACGACTTGAAAGTTTAAAAAGCTTAATTCGAAAAGATGAACAGTACACGTAAAGCTAAAAAGAGAAAATTACAAAGAAAACTGAAACTACTCTCTCATTCTAAATTGAAATAAGCTACTATTTCTCGGGTAAAGTGAGAGGAAAGATGAGAACTTCAATCCTTCCAAACCGTTTATCACTTTTAACTTAAATCTTAGCCGTTGGATGTGATGGATGAGGTGTTCGCACCAATGGGAGGCTTTGCCACGTTCAAAAAATGACGTGAGATTGTAAATACGAGGTGGGGTGTGGAGTATGAAGTAACGGGGAGGCGGATATGGGGAAAGTTGGGTTTGTTCGGGTTTTTTGGCGGGAAAAGTAGTTATAAGGTTGTTATGAGGAAAGTTAACCCGCGTTTGTTTAAAAGTTTGGGTTAATTGCACAAGTAGTCCCTCTGTTTCTTTCTTCAAAGTGTAGTATATAAAATGAGTTTGAGGATTAACATTTCTAGCCCTTGTAGTTTTTAAAACAAGAAATGGGCTTTGAATTGGGATTTTGTGATCCGAATGGTGTAGAAGAATGGCCCACGGGCATTTTGGTAATTTTGCATCCTCTTCAAAGGGTATAATGGTCATTTCACTTCAAACTTTGACTTGACTTTTCATGATTTTGACCTCCTTTGACTTAATTTGACTTTTTCCTTGTGTCGGGCTGATCCGGCTTTGATATCTTTCCTCATGTCTTTACTTGATCACTTGTCTTTTCCATTTCTTGTGGTTTTGGTCGTTTTTGCTCTTTTGACTTTGATAACCTTTCTGCACGATTTGAGAACAAAAGTACACATATTTCCATCTTTTGGGCATATTTTTTTGGCTTTTATGGCAAAATCCTGGTATTATATGTATACAATTATAAACTTATCAAAATTCCCTAAATAAAGGATGTGTTTGTCCTCACGTAATTTTATTAGTGTACACTTTGTAAAATAACAAGTTTCCAAAATGCCTTGTTTTCACCTTTTATGAATCCCCTTTTTAAACAATCTTAGCTTTTTCTCAACTCTTTGTTCATGAAAACACATTAATGGTCAATCTTGCAATTTTGCATTTTAGGCTTCATTGAAATAGGCTTATCGATTAATAGTTGCACAAAAGAGGAAAATTGTCTTTCTGACCTTTTCACTAGGACTATACAATAGCTTTAAACAAGATCATTGTCAATATAAGTCAAATGATAGCTTTATACTTACAATTGTGAACTTTTCACTTCCCAGATAAAATTATTGATTAAGATGGGTGCATCCTTTTAACTTTAACCAAAGAGCAATTTTATCTTTATAGTTGAAATCCATTATGCTTGTACACTTAAGCCTTCATGTGTGGCTTAAATGTTAATAACATAGATAACCTCAACTCAAAGCTAAAAGAAATTAGGATAACATTATTTTTAACTTGAATTTTAGAAAATGAAATTTTTACCATACTTTTATTTTCAAAATCTATAATTTTTTTTTTTTTGCAATAGGGATTGTTGTTCTTATTCGAACACCTACTTGGCCTGTCTCCCAAATAGGTATATCCATCAACAACGGTGTCTTCAGTTCGAAACCCCCACTCCGCTACTAACGTTTGTGGGTATCGCGACAACACCTTCTTCTACAAAGACTAGAATCATAGTCCCTTAGTTACAATCACCACCTAGGCCGGTTCCCTCAGTGATGATTGCCTACGAACCTTGATTTCACGTAACATAGTTTAATCCTTAGTTGCGGACCCCATCCGAGTCTCACTCTCAACATGGATACGCCATACGATTAAACTTTATATATAGGTTTTATAATTCTATTTTTGCGAATGCTTATTGGCATACGGGAAAAAAATAATGTTTTGCATTAGAAATGCTTAATTGGCAATTTCTTTTTATAATTATATTTTTGGTGAATGATAATAATCACTTTAGAAATCAAACTTATAAATTTGAAACCAAAAATCTTACTTACATTATAAATGAATTACTTTCCAAAATGTAAGACTTTTTCTAAAGACATTGGTTGACTTAGTTAAATTAAAAAGAGCACGTATGATTAGGTGTGTTAAGAGCTTGTGGGAGTAAAAAGACACAAATCATTCATATAAGCTTTAGGTTTTCCAAATAAACCTTGCTTAAGCAAATTAACTTATATTTAACTACATCATCTCTTGTTCTTCACATTTTTAAAATCCAATGCAATAGGATTTGTGAAAGCTTAGCCCCACAAAAGGTAGGTTAAAGAACTAGCTAGGGCATTTTCACCCGGTCAAGTCAAAATTAACTCCTATTTCTCACCAACGGATTACCAAAAAGTGGTGTTTTTCCCCAAACTAAGCTTCTATTGAGCTTCTCTTGTAAGCAAAAATTTAAAATTTTTCACTTTTTTCACAAAAAGGTAATTCAAAAAGGTTCAAACAAGGTTGCGTGAAGTGCAAGTCAATATCGAAGATATCCTTCCCCAAACTAAAATGAAACATTGTCCTCAATGTTTAAAAAATAAGGGTCAAAAGGAATCTAAACAAAAATTCTAAGGTCATGCCAAAAGAATAGATGTTAGTTCGATAAAGACAAGGATAAGAGATTTCCCACTTTATGAAGAGAAGATTGGAGACCATCAATGGAAATTGTGGGCATTGCTTTGTTCTTCCACAATTTTGAACCATGAATCTTCCAAAATCCGGAAAACCTAGACAAACAAAAACAACCAACAAGAACGAAAGAGAACAAGCTTCCTCTCATCATTTTCATTGTTAGCTCAAAAATGACTTAAAACGGCTTAGTTTTTGTTAACCAAGTACAAGCTATACTTGACCCCGAATTGATTTGTCCTTGGGGAAGCAAAGAAAAAATAGAAAGAAGATAAAAAGGATAAGCATGGGGTGCCTCCCACGAAGCGCTTGTTTATTAACGAGTCCCCTAGCTTGACTCATATTTCAACAAGGTACATCATGGAGGATAAAAGTGAGGATGAAGAAATTCCAAGAGGTGGAAACCTCCCCAAACTAGATATGAAAGATATACCGTAGCATTTTTGATCCCGGGTTCAAAAAACTTTTTAGAAAAGAGTTTCAAGAGAGAAAATGTGAACCCGGACAATGCTTTGGTAACATGAAAGTCTATTAAGGGTGGGTGGAGTGGGTCAAAAACATCAAGAGTCAAAAGAGATTTAGATGGTGCTAACTCTTTTGAACTCTTATCCTTAAAAGCATCCTTTTCAAAAGGTTTCTCATGAAATGTTATCCATGGGTCAAAAATCTTTCCCGGACAATGCGTTGGTAACATGAAAGTCTATTAAGGGTGGGTGGAGTGGGTCAAAAACATTAAGAATACCCAGATAAAAAACTAAGACCTTAGGGTTCAAAATATCATTCTTAAGCTCAACTTGAAAGTTTTCAAGGTCAAAGTCTAACATCATTTCAGAAGAACGGGTGGGCAGGGTGGGTAAAACATTTGGCTCATGAACTTTAGAGTTCTTATCAACTAGGATACCCGGGTTGAAAACTTTATCCTCATTGATTGTTGAGAATAAAGCATCACTTACATGAAAATCCTCATAACAAACCAAATCATTTCCTTCAACATAACTTGAACCACCGGGTTCAAATTCATCACTTAAGCTCTTAAAAACACTTGAACTTGATTTGTCAAAATCTTTGGTTTTATCACTATCAGAATCCATTCTCTCAAAATCCTCTCCATACAAAATTCTTTTCCACTCATCATTGTTAGAATCCATCTCAAAGAGATCATCATCATTATCAAAGTCATCTTTTGGTAGAGACTCAATTGAGGGTTCAGAATTAACTTTCGGAGAAATTTGTCTAGATACCTCAATAGAAATGATTTCCTCGTCGTCTTCAAAAAGAGGGTTCAAATAACTCTTAAGAGTTTCCTTATGAACCTCCTCCTTAAGAATTGACTCGTCATTTCTAGAGGGAAAATCATCTTTTTTCTCAAAGAGAGGGTTTGAAAAAGTCTTGAAACTTTGAAAATCATCACAAAGAGGAAAATCACACTCTTTTCCAATTTTGGACTCTCTTGGGATTGGAATGAGATCTTCTTTGTCTAATTCCTTGTTTGGAATAAAATTAAGATCCTCATCCCCCATTTTGAAAGAGTCCTCAAGATTATTTTTTGGAAAGATGTGTGAAATTGCGCCTACGGAAGCAATTTTAGGTGAATGAATAACTCTTCCTTGGTGAATGATTCTAAAATTCTCTAATTTTGAAAAACAAACCCTTCTTCTAGCAACTGGGTCAGACTCTTCAACAATAGTAGATGTGGAAGAAGAAGAATCATTACTCTCAGGTTCACAAACATCTTTGAACCGGTCATCATAAATGTCCATCATGTGGATTGACTCTTTGTCTTGACGACCGTCCGGTTTAAAGACTATCCTTTCCATACCATCCCTTATCACTAGCTCTTCCCCGTGGACGTCAATTAAGACCCGTGCGGTCCTTAAGAAAGGCCTACCAAGTATCAAAGGTACTCGGTAGTTGACCTCATAATCGACTACCACGAAGTCAGCGGGAAAGGAAAAATGTCCAACCTTTACAAGTACATCCTCTGCTATGCCGGTTGGAATGGCTAATGAACCATTGGCAAGCTCGAGGGTCATCTTGGTTGTGACAAGCTCAGGTAGCTTAAGCTTTTGATAAATCCCTAATGGCATGAGATTAATGCTGGCCCCTAAGTCAGCTAGGGCCATACATTTACTCATCTTGGTAAAGTCACATGGGATAAGGAAACATCCGGGATCACCCAACTTCTCAGGAAGTTTCTTCATGATCACCGCCGAACAATTCTCGGTCAAAGGTGTGTTAGCTGGTTAGCTACTTCTAAATGTTTTTTCTTTTGTTAGAAAGAAGAGCTTTCTCTTTTGAGAATACTTTGGCTGAGAACTAAGCTTCAGCTAAACTTATGTTGAAATGCAGCTTTTGAAACATCTCTAGAAACTGTTTTGACATTTGAGGCCTTTCAGATTTAAACGCATTCGGTTGTCTAACAACTGATTGGTTTCTTAGTGATTGTAAAACCGGTTTCCCCAAGACTGATGTTTTAGCAAACTTAGTATCTACACTATTTCCTTTTAACTTCCTTAAGTCATTTTTTAAAGCAGCAATTGCAAAAACCTTTTCCTGAATCTGAGCTTTTAAATCAGCATTATTAGCAAGCAAAGAAGTTGTCTGTTCTATAGTCTTAGATCTCGTAATTTTAATAGAATCATACAAATCTTTGTAATGCTTTTTCAAAGTCTCATTTTCCTTACGTAATTTAGCCACACTATGTTCTAATTCGATGTTCATTGTTTCAAGTACATCAATTTCCTTTTTAATCTTGGCTTTATTACTTGTTTCATTCAAAATTTGACCATGTTGCCCCGATTTTAAAGCTTGATTTTGATATTTAAGTTCAAGAGCAATACAATGTGCTTCCATTCTTGAAAAATCTTTTTGAAATTGGGCAACGGTCTTTTTGAGTAAAATATTTTTAGACTCGAGAGATTGTTTTGAGTATTCAGTTGTCTGGTTGTCAGGTGATGGATCAAGCATAGGACTTTTAACTTGACATTGTTTAGGATACTGGTCAGCCCTACCTTTATTAATGATTTTAGGTTGCTTAGTATGTTGTTTTCCTATAGCAAAGATATTACATTCAGCAGTCAATTGTACCTCGGCCATTGGCTCTTCGTCATATATGGGTCTGATATCTGCATCATCAGCATCTGTATCATTCCTTGACCTACTGCTGTCATCTTGTACTACTGATTCTGTTCCACTGCTTTTTGTGACAACCAAATCAGCATCTACTTCTTTACCCATATCAATCTTACTCTCTTGCGTCTGCATCTGTCTTTTATTTACCCTTCTATTATAGTGTCTTTGATGAAGTGTTTAACCTCGATTCCAGTGTATTCAACAAAGTACTCGTCTCTCATTTAACTATCATATTCCAAGGAAAACTACGAATCGATGAATTTCTGAAACTGTATATTGATCACCCAAAAGGTTGCCATGGATCCATCTTCTTAAAAATCATCTTTGTCAAGTTACTTTTGTAGTTGTCGACATTGAGAAACATTATACTTGTGAAAGTATCATCATCTTGACCAAAGAGTAACATGAATGGGCGTTTGAATCCATGTTCGATACGAGTGCCTTTTAAGTCCTCTTTAAAAAGAACTTGAAGGTGTGAATGAAGTGATCGAAAATATGCCATGCATCTTTTTTTTGCTTTTGACATCTTGTATTTGATTGCATGTACATCTTTTGTTGCAGAATCCAAGCTGCTTTCCTTTTCTGATTTGCTGGATGCAGTCTCTGAATTACTGTCTTCTTTCTCAGAACAAGTGTTTTTCATCACGACTGAATCAACTTTCAAATCTTGAATGGTATTTGACTGAACTTCTTGTGTTTGCAACTTCTTTTCATTCAACGATTGTTGAATCTCTTGTCGATGAAGAATTGTTTCAAGCATATATTTCTCAATGAAATCCATGTGATGGATCATTGAATCTTTGAAGGATTGATCATTAAATCTTGTATATTTCTAAATACGCTCTTTGAATTATGAATTGAAAGCATTTATAAACGTTGTTTTGAGTTTTGTCCAAATAGTCTTGCAATCAGTCTGAGAAATTATTTCTTTGGTAAGATGTTGTTCTAGTAAATCTAAGTCTTGAGAGAATGTTCTTTTGAAGATAGGCATGGTACCAAAATCTTGTAAAGTATATGTGAGAAACTTGAATTGTGACTGAATTGCTCTAAGACTTTTCATGCATCCTTCTTTTGAAAGTTGCGCATTCTCTTGAAGTCGTTGGATCTCTTGCTCTTGTGAAACCGAACACGAAGAAACTGTGTCTTTCGTTTCCTTTGTATTGAATTTGTTGTGAAATGAATTATGAATCTTAAATGGATAAAGTGATTAGTTGTGGTTTGTTATTCGAAAAAAAAATCGTTGTTTACGTTAAAGTACTTGATCTTAATTAACGATTTTTAAAAAACTTAAAATAAGGACTAACGTTGAAAAAGATTAAAACTAAAGTAAATTAAGTGTTCTAAAAATGAAGACTAAAGTTAAAACTTTTCAAAAACTAAAGGTGAAAATTGAACCTTTTGAAAGACTAAGGGTAAAAGTGTAACCTTTTATAACACTAAATGTTAAATAATAAAAATTTGAAAATCAAAAGGTTAAAAGAGAAAATGTTTTAAGACTTAAGGGATTTAAAGTAAAATTACTTATTAACTAAAGGCTACAAGTAAAACTTTTGAAAAACAAAAGGTTAAAAGTGAAAATTTTGAATTTTAAATTATATTAAAAAATGATGTACGTATTCTTAGTCATCATCTTCTTCGTTTAAAACTTATAAAATGCAACGATTGTATTTCCTTGCTCGCAGACTCGTACGGTTATCGTCGGTATTAAATAAACACACCAGGATGATCGTAAAAGGATCACGATCGTAATGATATAGATTAGAAGACCCGCGATCAACCGTTACTCGAACACGAAAAACCTGAAACACCTCGAAACTCACTCGATTAACCTTGTATGACTTTGTATAAACCTCCTAGGTATTTGTATGGTATAAATCGCTCTAGTTCACACGTATAAATCGCCCTATAAGATAATGTATACTTCGCCCGTTTTTGATGTATAACTCGCCTGATGTGGGATGGTATAAGTCGCCTAATTGTGAAACGTATATTCGCCTTACAAAAAACTGGTATAGTTCGCCTTGTATGTTTCGGTTGTACTTTTTGTGGACCACAACAAGACACAGATCCAAGTTTTTAGGAGAGGTGTCTTCTTGTTTTGTCCTTCTGCTTAGTTCAAGCCGCTTACAAGAGAAGCAACCACAATAAGCACTTCTAATCTCGAAAATAAGTTGGTTGACTACGAAATAAGCTACAAAAAATAAGCTTTAAAGAAGCAGTTTAAAGCCTAAAGAAGCCACGTAAAAGACGACCCAATAAGCTACGTTGAAAAAGCTTAAATAAGCTGTCAAAATTTGAAGAGTGTTAAACTAGAACGATCTTGAGGCTTAAAGATGCAAGCTTTTTCGATTTAAAGCAACTAATAAGGACCTAAAGATAAGCTGTTTTAATGACGAAAATAAGCTATGAAGTCTATTTAAAGATAAGCTAAAACATATTTGACTCTAAAAAGATTAATCTTTTTGTTTAAAAACAACTAAAACCTAAAAAAAATAAGAATAAGCTACGACAATAATATGTTTCGAAAAACACTTTTTACCATTTTTTTAAAACTAAGTAAAAAAAACCTAATAAGCTTGGAAAGTATAACTAAAAACAGTTTAATAAGTTATGTAACCAAATAGCCCCAACGTCAAAAACAACAATTTACTAAGCCCAAAAGAAACACAACTGCTACTGTTTGTAGATAAAAAAAATACGTAAGAAAAAAAATAACTAAAAAAATAAGCTAGGATAAGCAATCTGAATAAGCTTAATAACCACAAAAGTAATCACTAAATCCACCCGTGGCTCATAATACCAAATGTTATCCCAAATAACTAAAATCCAAACACAACTAATAAGCACTACCAATAAGCCATAAGACACAAAATAAGGTAGAAGAAAAGAAAGAAAAGTATAAACTAGAGAGAGAAACAAAGATGGAAAATTAGATTAGAGAGAAAGAGAGGAGTGGAAGATTACACACACATACAAATGTAAGAAATGGTAACCAACACCCTCTCCATGTGTGGAGAGGGTCCTATTTATAGTCTCATACCCACATGAAGTGTATGGACTTTCTTCTTGGGCCGGGCTTGGCTTATCTTGGGCTTTGAGCCCGAAACATGAACAATATTATATTACAATCTAAACCCATTTAACCCGACTAGCCTATTACTTAACAAGATTAATTACGACTAATAAAACCGATAACATTCTTGTTTGACTTATATAAAATTAAGGCTAACATATTCTAATTGTACTTGTACAGATGTCAGCAGATGTAGCACGGGGTCACGACAGTGACGGTGACGGTGATGATCATCCCCCTCCACATCAGATACCCACCGGTTGCAGAGGTAAGAATTTCTGAGTTATTGTAATATAAGCATAAACTTGATACATTGAATTTGCTTGCCTTGAATTTTTATGACGTTATCACTAACTTGATTTTGTAGGCAAGGGAACCCGAAAACCCAACAGGGGCGGTAGGAAAGCCGACAGACTCGATGCCCGCGGGCAAACCAGGAACCCCGGGTTAAGGAGGATTACGGATCCATGGGGCCCGCATAAGATCCGGTTTGAGTTCAACGATAGAGGCACGTTGATGCCACTCGATGACCACGCGGCTCATTGGAGTAACCTCCTCGGGGAGATCGTCAGGAAGTTCCCGATGCACTGCCCTTCTTGGCAAAAGATCCCAGCGGAGCGGAAGGCGGGGGTCATCGAAAACATTAGGGTCAGTTATTTCATTATCCTTTTATGTTATTTTATTATCGTGTTTATTTATCTAATTATGTATATTTATCTTAATTTGTTTTTTTATTTATATGATATAAATAAATAAACGAATTTAGATAAATATATAAATTATATCTCTAAGTATGTCTTTGTTATATATCATTGCAGTCCCAGTTTGACGTGACCCCCCACATGCAATCCGACCTTTGGCCAAAAATCAGCAAGGGCATCGAGCGGCATTTAGCCAAGATCTACATCGACAACAAGTCGGCGTTGAAGCAAGAGCATTGGGTTCTTAATTCTGACGGGACGCGTGACGTGGAAGGCATCAGATCCTGACATCCCGCAAACATCTCCCCGGCAGATTGGGATTCGCAGATTGCCTTTTGGTCTGATCCTAAGAACGCTGCCCGAGCCGCTCAAAATGCTCAAAACTGGGCAAAGAGCACGGTCATATGCCGACAGGGATCCCGGTTACTTGCTGTCCTCCGAGATATGCAGGTAATAAACATTATAATTATTTTACATCTATATAGCTCATTATACGCTTTGGTGGGTTATGATTTGTCGTTTTTAATTTGTTTCATCTTATATACATGTGTATGTACAGATGGAGAGCTCCGAGACTCGAGAGTAGCCGTCCCTGATCCAGACCTACTTCGATACACATACCGTTGACGGCATATTCTTGCGGGACGAGGAGCGACTTCTATACGTAAGTATTGTTTCAAAACACGCACTTTAATGATTTATCAAGACATAATGTAGTAACCCGACTAATATATTAACCATCTTGTGTTTTTGTCACTACATAGGAGGAGATGCTAAGGCTCAAGGATCTAGGCCCCAACAGGCCGACGGGTGTGCCCTACACCGACGACGAGATCATGTCCATGGTTTGCCGGGGCAAGCAGTGTGGGCACATTCCCGGTGTCGGTAGGGTTTTGGCGGGAGAGGGCAGGGACGTCCTCACTATACCCGAGCCTCGATGCACGCACACCGCCGATGTCAATGAGGTCAAAAAAGAAAACAAGCGGCTAAGGAAAGAGATCAATATGCTGATGAAGGTAGTGAGGAGTGACGACAAGATGTCCCAACTGCTTACGCAGCTTTAATCACAACATGAGGTCGGTAGTGGCAGCAGGAGTGGCAGGGGCGGGGATGATGAGCCGGGAGAGGATGAGGACGTCGACGAGTATGAGGATGCCGACGGGGATGAGGACTGTTAGGACATATTATATATGGGTAAGTATATGCTATTTTGTTTCTTGAAGTATATATTGGCGACCCGTATATAAACAGTTGTTGAACCGTGGTCCGTTCGTGAGAACGTGTTGAAGTAATAATATTCCCGTTAGAAATAAGAATCACGTGAGGACAAGTGATAATTAAATCTTTCAGAGTCGAATCCACGACGAGAATTGAATTGAGATTTACGTTAATGTTCTTTCGTTTGATGCTTGATTGTCGTATATATTGATTGGTTTTAGATTAATAACTACTTTTAAAGCTAAAGGTTCTATTTTTAAGATTACTAAAGATTATACTAATGAATTAAACTAACAAATATTAAGCTAAAAGATCTAAAAGAAATAATAAACGAATATGCTTGTCAAGTGAAATGAAAAGTTCTTTAAGTGTGAATGTAAGTTTTTATCTATGAATTAGTACATGTTAAAAAACTATTTTCTCACAGCGTTGGTTTATTTTGAAAACAATCTTTTATACTAGTATTAATTACTAGATTTGATGTTTGATTATTTTTCCGGCTTTTGCCCTTCAAAATAACCAAATAAGAAATCTAAATAATCCGAAAATTATTAATCAACAAATCCCTTTTTAGTTCACACTTACTTCACTAATCACTACTCACTTAACAAGCATATATAAAACTACTTACTGAGCATGGCGACTAAACTAGCATTAACAATCATAATTATATTTCTACTTAAACTAAAAATTAAGCTAAAACAACTATGGATTGAAATTGGAAAGAAGGTAGAACCCGTTTGATCGAATGGAGACGAATTAAACCACCGGATCTTATAAACTAATTAAACACTAAAGTTTATAACTTTATTAGCTTTTATATAACTATTTAACTAATAAAGTTTTGAGCTTTATTCACTAATTAGCTAAGTAAAATCAATAGAAGCTTAAAACTTTAAGAGTAAAACAAGCTTATAAGACCCATAAGCTCCTCGCCTAAGTGTTGGAACGGTTTCAACAACATTAAAACACAACAAGGTTAAAGTGAACAAGATAATAATAAGCTACTACAAAAAAACTACAAACTTTAAGCTAGAAAATAAGCTAAAAACAATAGATCTAAATCCACCCAAAACTAAGATGTTTTCTTCGAAAAGTAAACGCGGATCGGGTATATTTAAGGATTGGATCTAAAACAATAAGCTAAAAAGCTATAAACTCTAAGCTAAATGATAAAAAGACAAACTTGGAAAATAAGCTACTTGAAATAAGCTAAGCAAAATAAGGTGGAAGCTTATTTAAATAAGCATGGCGAATAAGCCACTCGAACAACCCTTTAATATTTCAAATTAAGCTTGAGAAGCTATTTAGAAATAAAGAAGCTAAAGGAAAAATAAGTCAAACGAAATAAGCTAAATAAGCTTATTCGAAAAGCCTAAACAAACATGAATATGAAATCAGCTTAGATGCGATAAGCTATAAGGAGCTTATTCGAATATAAGCTTAAGATCCAAAAAATAAATAAGCTAAAAAGAGCTTATTTAAAAATAAGCTCTAAAAAGAAAGGATAAGAGAATAAGTAAAACAAATAAGCTAAGTGACATCAACCTTCATAAAAAGCATCTTCATTAATCTCAATAAGTACCTCAATAAGCTAAATCCAATAAGCTTCAAAAGCTTTTTCAATAATCCTAAAATAAGCAAAACTATACTACTCTAATCTACTCCTAAACTACTATGTGAAAAATGGAGAAAAAAAAGAAAAAAAAAGTGTTCTCTGCGTGAGGATCTGGAACTGCATTAATAGCCATGAGCCCAGGGGTAGAATAGTCATTTCTTGTAGCCTCCAACACCTTCCATTTAATCTAGCCAATCATTTAACCTCGGATCCATTATTAGCCAATCATTGGCATCCAATGATTAGCAATTAATACCCCTTCTAGATGCCTCAAATCCAACCAACTAATAGCTGCCAAATGCCACGTAGCGGCCTTTGATTGGTCAGCCGCCATGCCTACCTCGTACATGTAATAACTGATTAGGTCGGGCCAGATCTTAGGTCGGGTCGCCATGTGGCACCACCTAAGTGGGACATGGCAGCCACGTCATCAGCCACATCAGGATGTGGGTCCCATTTGCTGACGTGGCAGCTGATGTGGCAGGTTAACGGGTTGGTCGGGCCGGATTTCAGGTCGGGTCATGGATCGGGTCGGGTTGCCATGTGGCACCACCTAAGTGAGCCACGTGGCATGTAGTATAAATAACACACCCCTGGCTAGGGATAGAACTCGCGACCTCTCGCTCAGAGGCTTAAGGGTTTCCCCTTTTTCCATTTGAGTTGAAGCATAGCTTCATTATACATTCGCAAACAAATTATGTTTAAGGTCTTTTGGCTTGGTCCGATCCATTTATTAATAAAGGGTCAAATAGGGTTTGACTGGTCCAAATAAGAAAGGTTCAAAAGCCGAGGAAGGTACCGATAGATTCGTAAATTCATGCTCTTTCCAATGAAGTACTCGGGGAATTTTTAAGATTTCGTTTGAACCTCGATAAACATGAAAACGTTGTCGAAACTCACCCGAAAATCACCATTTTTGCTTTGTTTTCAATCCTTTATACCTGCAAGACATAATAACGCATACCAAACATATTTGTAATATAATTACTCATATTTTATGGTTATTAGTCTGTTTTATAGTATTTTACCAGGCTAAAACGATGTGTGTTTAAGCGCACATCAAATTTCCCCACACTAAGCCATTGCTGGTCCCACACATAATGTTTATTATACACGTTGTGAAAGAAAATCTTTTAACCCCCCTTAACTAATGACCCCTCACATCAAACAAGAATAGAAAGGTGTTCATCAGAAGGGTATAAGAAAAATCATTTGTTTCGAAAACGCCTCGTTTTAACCATTTATTCATTAATAGATAAAACGTTACGTTAAAATTTATTCAAATTATATAAAAGGCTTTAAGAACGGGATTTTGTCATCCTCGATTTTCACAATCCCCAAACCAAGCTTAAAATGAAATCACAGCTAAATATAAAATTACATGCTGACACTACTCATAAATGTTAATTGTGTAAGCGCAGCTACTTTTTGCTCCCTTAATCCTAATTTCCTCTAAGGATTTTATTTGGAAGATATAAAGTGAAAAGAGATCATTTATTTTAATAGCTTATGTGGAAACCGTAGAGGGGGGTGAATACGTTTCCTTTTAAAAACTTTAAATCTTTTGTATCAATTATTACATTACTCTCTGCCGGCGGTCCCATAAATATATGGGGGCCGCCTAATACATAAGGGGGCCGCCCTATTTAAAGGGACCGCCTCCAGAAGAGGTTTTCAGACTAGATTATTTGTATCAAATCACCAATCAAGTTTGACGCAATATAAGAAGTGTCGATAATGAATTTACAATAACCAGCGCATATTTTACCAATATATCTACACTCATAATTTTTACTACAAAGAGCTACACAACCATGACTAACACAACATACATAACAATTCACACAATCATAATCACAATGCAAATGTAAAAGTGAAGCGATATATGTATAGACATAAGTAAAGAGGAAAGGTATATAAAGAAAAAAAATGCAAAACTGGACACGGTGATTTATAGTCGGGTTAGGTCTTGAGCTCCTCATTCTGCCATACTTACAACTCCCCGAGGTATCCAACTCAAAGAGTTTCTTCACTAACAACAAGCTCCCTTTCGGTGGAGAGGAAAACCTATATACGTTGCTTACATTATTTTCTGACACCTAAAGCTAGATGTCGGAGTTCTTCTTCGGAGTACAACCAAACCCGTATGTTTTATGGACCAACTTAACAAAATTATGTGTTATGGCTCTAAACACATAAACCGGGTTCGCTTACATTATTTTTTTTTGTCACCTAAGTAGATATCGAGTACTCTAATCGTAGCTAGAACCAATCTACCACTTCACCAATGTACTTTTAAGGCCTAAAATACATCCTACCCACAATCAACCAATCCAAATATATACTTCATTTAGTATCTACACACTACTTAAAGATTGGAAGGAAATGGACTCGATCTATAGTAATAACTATGTTACAAAGTGGACTAACTAGACTAAATAACTTCGGGTTCTTGAAGATGACCGAAGTTCTTTCTCTTGCACTTGAGGAAGGAGGGGAAAGGATTGAAAATTTGATCACATTTAAAACAATAATTAACCATAGTTGAATGATCTAAGATTTAGATTGATTAGTGAGAATCTAGGAGAGAGAATGTAAAAAACTGGAAAGGAAAAATCTCATGCAAAAGGTTGTGAAAAATAGTTGGTGGTGGCCAACTTATTTACTAGGAGCTGGCAAATAAACACGTCCTGCCAGGAAAAACGGCGGTCCTAGATAGATTAAGGGGGGAGCCAAAATAATTAATGTAGGGCCCGCCTACGATTAAGGGACCGCCTCGACAGACGCTCCTGTTTTTGTCTTTTTGTGGTGACAAACTTGTTTGGTGATGTTGACCTTGTTTTAGGGGGAAATCGACCAGGTTTTAAAATTAAAATAATACCAAATAAATCATTTCTTTATAATCAAAATAATTTGTTAATTTTTTTGAATGTGAAAAGTTTTTTGTTTTTATAAAAATGTAAAGTTTAAGACTAAAACTTATTTCTTTGATCATCCTACAAGATTAATATTGTTTGTACTTACCTTATGTGATTACGTGGGTGATGTAAACCAATGTCCGTCTTAGATGCATACTTGAGGACATCGAGCGATGTTGATGCGTGTATTGCATTGATATTTGTGATTACGAGTAACTTGCGCACTTTACGTTACGTATTACAAGTTACATGTTTGTCATCATCAAAACATAAAGAGATCGTATAGATTAAATATCGTAATATTTGCACTAACAATCTCCCCCTTTTTGATGATGACAAACTATGTAAACTATAACACATAGTAAAGTTTAAAAGTTACTCGTTTACACTCCCTTCTCCCCCTTTTGTCGAAGCAAAAAGGTATTATGTGGATATGAGAAGATGGTATGTGCTCCGGGTATATAAGTTAGAGGAATGAGAAGAAGATAGGTGCTCCGAGTATATAGGTTTGAGGAGAGGATAAAATAAAGGTGAAGGTGATTGTTTGTTTCTTGGATAGTTTAGAAAAGGTCATGAGAGGTGAGAAGTAGGCAAGACAAGAGGATAGGTACTTCGAGTGTATAGGTTGAAGGAATGAAGAAAAGGTAGGTGATCCAAGTATATTGGTTGGAGGAATGAGAAGAAAGCATGAGAAATAAGGTTGAGGTGCTTTTGAAGTGGATGAGGTGAAGTATTTGGAGTATGAATGAGCCCTTCATCATATTTTACAATCCCCGATCCTATATTCCTATAAAGGTGAGCTTGCATCATCCTAGTGAAGTCTTCTATCATCACGGTTTAACCAACTTCCATGTTGTTTACCCACATATCTCCTAGCTCCCCCTTGCTCATTACGTCCTCATGATAATTACATTCCTTGTATATTGACTATAACGGATCCATAAATAAATTACCATCGATGCTTGAGAAGTTTGATGCAATTTAAAAGAGTAGAACGCTTGCAAGTGCTCCCCCTTGGTGTGTGCTCCCCCTTGATTGGGGCACCAAGGAATCAAGATATTGTTGTGCTACAAAACAAAGTTAGTAGACAAGTGCACATATACATATAGCAAAACATTAGCGGGGAACTAGACATGCACTTCTAGGTTTTATTATTCTAGAGTATGACACTTTAAAAGAAAGTTAGAAGCTGGACACATGCAAACATTATTTTAAAAACAACAATCTAAATGATATAATTAAAAGACTCAAGATGTATGTTTACGGAGAAGATTAGACCGACTTTTAATAAACAAGAATGGGATTCGTTTATTGATTGACACAAAAATATTATGAGAATGACCTTTTAAAAGTAGACGAATGACACTTAATATCTTGGCAAAATATGTCAAATATATATATATATATATATATATATATATATATATATATATATATATATATACTTTAAAGGAATAAAAAGAAAAATAAGACGAGGATGGAGACGATGTGCTCTTGGATGTGAATGAAAATGATTCCATAGAGCCGAAAAGTGGGAAAGGATGAGCGATACTAAAGAAGGAACGTGTTGACGAGAGGTTGATAGAAAAGATTGATATATCATTTGCACTAACAATTGATGTGCATATGATCCCATCGAGAAAAAAATTAATGATTGGGAATTTAAAGGTTTGTTTGGTGTTTTGTTGGTTGACAATGTTGAGGAACAAAGGTGGGATGTGAAATGAGGTAGTTCTTTCATGGTGGAAGAATAATGAGAGACTCAACAATGTGGTGACTCAATAACACTTGAAGATTGAATATCTTCTTTATGTTCTTCACTTTTTAGAAAGTGGAAAGTTTAACGAAGGAGTGACATTTGCATTTAGCAAATTACTCAAATATTTCAGATGAAATAATTAAGTTAGGAGAGGTATAGGAGGAATTTTAATAGTAACAAGACTATTAAAAGAGAAGAAACGTTTAGACGTGAGAGGAAACATTAGAGAAGATAAGACTTATTAGAAGTGAAAAGGAACGTTTAGAAGTGAGAATGAACATTTAGAAGTGAGAAAAGAGGTTTACGAGAAGTGAGGACCAATTTTTGTATGTGATGGAATTTATTGTGAAGTGATGGATTGCAAGTCTATCGATTGTAAGGAATGTGTTTGATAATGAGACGCATTTCATTATGAAATTCACTTGACTCTTGAAAACATAAGCAACGATGCTTATGAGTGTTAGGATATGAGGATGACCCATTGATCTATAGAGAGACATTGGGTATAGGTTTGGGTGTGGAGTAGACGTCAACTCGTAGCAGAAGAGAGGAAGTGTTAGGTTATAAAAAATGAATGGTATTACAAGCTGCTGCCGGCGGTCCCAGATATATCTGGGGGCCGCCGGACCGCCAACAGGAGGGATGTTTGGGGAAATTGATGAATTTTTCGAAAAGAGTGACATTTTAATTTGCATTTCGCTAATTAAAAATACTTAAAGTACTTCGGATGAAGTAGTTAAGTTGTCACGACACGAAATGGAACACGGACTAGAATCGAAACTAGAAGAAAAGAAGAGAACGATTTATGGAATGTGTTCCATCATTCCTAAACCTTGACGAAGATAATTTAGCGATTCACGCTTGAGGGGTAAAGAAAGAATGTCGGTGATGTTATCTTCAGATGCAACCTTTTCGATGGAGATGTTTCCTTTTGGACATTGTCCCGAAGGAAATGGTGACGTATCTTCGGTGTGTTTCGTACGCGAAAATAATAATAATAATAATAATAATAATAATAATAATAATAATAATAATAATAATAAAGAAAACAAACAAAGATAGAGACGATGAGCTTGACAATGTCAAGACGGATGGTTGTTAGCGTACGATAAACTATACTCAAAAAGTTATGTAGCTCTTCCTGAGCATTGCGAATGTTCACAGAACAATCACACGACGAGGTATACGATTGTCTTAAAGGTGGTAGCGGAAATAGTGGAGGAAAGAGATTAGCCATCTCTATGGTTGAAGAGGCGTAGTTGAGTGAGAAGGAAGATGTGTGATCGAAAGACAAAGAGTGTTTTCGTCGAAGAGAGATAATGTTTTCGTTGAAGAGACAGAATGTTTCGTCGAAGAGAAAGAATGTTTTCGTCTAAGAGAAAAGAATGTTTTTGTTGAAGAGAAAAAATGTTTTCGTCAAAGAGAAAGAATGTTTTCGTCGAAAGAAAGAATGTTTCGTAGAAGAGAAAGAATGTTTTCGTCGAAAGAAAGAATGTTTTCATCGAAGAGAAAGTGTTAGGTATATTTGTATTTATTAGTTCCTACTGGTAGGTATGTAGTTCCTACTAGTAGAGTAATTGCTACTGTTAGTATTAGAGGAAGATTTGTGACGGCCATTATACTGCAGCAGTGAGAGTTCTTTCATCTTCTGGTGTTGCCCCTTATAACGATGCTACTCTCCAGGAATTAAAGGCTAAACACCCTTTCAAGTCTGCTCCATCCTTGCCAGATACACCTATTGATCACCACCAACTCATTGCATCACAGGATGTGGTTCTGGACAGGATCAAGAGTTTCCCCCGGGGTACGTCTTGTGGACGTGATGGATTGCGTGCCTAACACCTATGGACTGCTTAATTGGAGCGGCAGTTGCTATTTCTGATGACTGTCTCACTCAATCACCCCAAGTGGTGAATCTCTTTCTTGATGGAAATGCCCTATGATACTTGGTGAGTATATTGCTAGTGCCCCTCTTACACCGCTTGTTAAGCCAGGTGGTGGTATTCGTCCTATAGCTGTTGGTACTGTCTGGAGGCGTCTGGTCTCCAAGGTTAGTGCTACTATGATTGGTTATTCATTAGATGGTTATTTGGATGGTCTACAGTTTGGTGTTGGGGTTCCCGGAGGGGGTGAGGCCATTATTCATGCTGTTAATCGTTTGGTTTTGAGGATCTGTGATTATGTTGGTCCTTTCAATGCTATTGGTAGACATTCAAAATGCCCTTCAATCTGGTTAGATCGCACAATTTTTTAAGAGGAAGTCCGTATGCGGTGCCCCGCTATCTCTCGTTGGGTAGAATTCTGCTACTCTAGCCCTGCCAGATTGTACTACGGAGAACACTTTTTGTGGTCATGCCAAGGGGTGCAACAGGGTGATCCTCTTGGCCCTCTTTTGTTTTCCTTAGTGCTACATCCCTTGATTTGTAAGATCAAAGACTCCTTTAATCGTTGTTTGCAGGCGTGGAATCTCAAAGATGGCACTATTGTTGGGGATACTTTGGTTGTAGGTAAGGTTCTAGAATTAATTACGGAGGATGGTCCGCGTTGTGGCTTGCACCTCAATGTTGACAAAACTGAGTTGTTCTGGCCCAAGGAAGACCCCAGGAGTAGGTTGGAAGATGTTTTCCCACCTAATATTTCTCGGCCTTTGCATGGGGTTAAGTTATTAGGTGGGCCCGTTAGTATGGACGCTGATTTTAGTAGGGCGCTTGTCATGAAGAGAGTATCTAAGACAATTGGGCTCTTGGATACGGTTGCTAAGATTAATGATCCTCAATGTGAGTTGCTGCTCATTCGGGCGCAGTGCGACTGATCTCTAAACTATACTTTGCTATGCGCACATGCCCCCCTCGTGTCTTAATACGGCTCAACTTTCTTTTGACATGGCTCTTCGTTGTGCTTTGGAGCGTATTGTCACGGCTTCTGGACCGGGGTTTGGCGACTGGCAATGGAGACTAGCCACTTTACCATTTGCATTTGGGGGGCTTGGTGTTTATTCAGCAGGTGATGTTTTGAATTATGCCTTTATTGCCTCACGTTTGCAGTCTGCTGCTTTGCAGACTAAGCTCCTTCGACATGTTGATATAGTAGCTTTTGGTTCCACTTTCGATGACGCTTTGTGTATGTTTAACAATGCTATGAGGATTGATTTTCTAAGTAATTCTAGTGAGGTCGCTGCCCCCAAACTAATGAAGAAAATGGCAGATATATACTTCACTCAGGTTACTAAGGATGTCGAATCTTCTTTTTGTTTATCTCCTCGGCAGATGGCCTTGTGGCAATCTCAAAGGGAAGAGCATACTTCGGACTGCTTCGGTGGTTTACATCTCTGGATGGGACAAACAATGAAACGGTAAAACTTAACCGTTGTGTTTATTTCACCGGTGTTGGGGTGTTCCCTTATTTTCGGTCTCAAAGCCGTGCTCAGCTTGTTCTAAGGTCTTCACGGGGGATGTTTATGGGGACCATGCTGTGTCATGCGCTGGCGTTAAATAAAACACAAATTCTTAAAAAGAGAAGTTTTACTAAAACTTGCTTTTCATTAATTTAAAAACAAAACATTACAATATTGAAAGTTTACACTAAATATAAGCTAAAAATTGTAAAAAATATTAATTAGGTGAAAAACACTAAGTGCCCAATGGCTTACAATGAGTCCTATTTATAACAAGCTAATGAAGGTTCTAGGATGTGTGCTTTCTTCGTAAGAGAGACTAAGGGTGTGCTTGTTGTGTGAGTAGCTCAAAGTCTTCATCTCATCCATTGATTATGAGTAGTGCCCAAGTCCATTAATAAAAGCTATCCATTTCTTGTCATTTTCCTTAGACGAATTGGGGATTATAGGATTGCCAAGGTGGATTTTGGAGGTTTGTGTGGTGGGATAAGGTGTTTAATGTTGTTTTGTTATGGAGTGAGGGTTTTTGTTTGGTGTTACAGAGAAGGACACACACAAATCGTGTGTAGGAGATAAACAGTGCTTATTGGCGCCTTTTTTGAATGACTGGGTAAAGGTTTTAAGAAATGACAAGTTTGGCCCCTCATGGTGTTATATTAAATTGCAACCATAGTCCTTGTGGTTATATGTGGGTTTTGTGGTTTGGCAATTTCAGCCCTCCAAAGTGTATGTTAGTATCCTTGGGGACTTAACAGACTTAACAAATGAGGCTTTGGGCTGTTTAACTCAGTTAAATACCTTGGGCTTTTATTTTTGAATTTGGGCTTAAAGTCTTCATATAAAACCTTAATGGGTTGACTCGGACCATTAGGTGGGTACGGGTGGGCCCATTAGTATTTCTTCGTTTCCGGCTTCGGTCTTGACTTTGACTTTGTTGGGGTTGACTTTGGTTGACTTTGACTTTTTGACTTTTGGCTTTGATTTGATTTTTCTTTCACGCTTTTTTCATTCTCATGCTCGGTTTTGTCGTTTTGGCTTTGTTTTTGTCATTTTCTTAGATATCCGCTACCTGCACAGTACAAATGCAAAACATACAAATACAATGTATTTTTGGTACGTTTTTGGTCATTTAAGTCCGGTTTTAATGAAAAATGGTATGTGTAATTAAGCACATACCACGTATGTTTTTGTCTTTTTTTGTTTGATTGTAATTCTGGCCACTATACTGTAAGAAATGGAAATCCTAAACTGTATGAATATCTCATCACCAAAACCTTATACATTATTCGACCATCATAAATTTAAGAATTTAAATTTATAGGTAAACAAGTGTAGATTGGTACATGAAGAACAACAACGTCGTATTAGAGTGGTTGTTGCTGCAGCTGAGGTTACATCGAAAAAGAATGTTGCCAAACCAATCATCAAAATTGCTGCCATATGCGGATCACTTTGTAAAGCTTCTTACAAAGCTGGTCTCCTATGATCAGGTACCTCATTTTTTATATCATTAAATAGTTATGCTATATTTATATCTTCTTTTTACGTGTTTCTGTTTGGACTTGACGTGTAAAAATCAATTCCTTTGTTTTATAGACTGATGTAATATGAAATGCAGCTGTCGAGTTGAGTGAGTCGATATGCCCATGTAGAATACTAATATATAAGTTAACGGTAAATATCCTCGTGTTGTTGAGGCAGTTAGACGCAAGCTTTAGGGAGCGCTACCACAACCACTTTTTGATAGGCAGGAGGACAGTATTGAGACCAACCCTGAGCAGTTAATACTTGTGTTTTTTTAGGTAAAGGGTTTCTACCCTGGCAAAAAGTATTACTCACACAAAAAAAATTGAAGTACAGGAAATGTGGTTGAGCACCACATTGGCTATGACCAAAACACACCTATTGTGCTTCCCACTAAACTAACATGAGATTGATATGCCAATCACATGAGATACATAAGCCTAACTGCTAAAAATAAACGATAACCGACTATTTGTCCTGAATTAGCACGCTAGGCAGCTTCAGTTCAGGTACAATTATCCTTTAATGAACTTACCTATAGTTGTGATTTTGTTAGTACGAGAAACTTCATTTATTTTAGTGCGTCTTATGCAATGAACTATATAGGTGTATAATTTTTAAACTACAGATAGGTGTATGTTTAAAATTAATATTGTGATTATCAATTCATTTGTCTTAATTTCAACTAACAGTTCTTACACATAAGGTCTGTGCACTATGCTCTGCCAAATCATAACGTGTCAACACCTTGATTTTCTGAAAGTGAGACCATACCATATGTGCCTGGTAGACAAGGTAGATCTCAACAACCAAATCGCCTTTTGTTGTTTTATTGGAATATGTTTTGCAGCTGCCTTCATATATTTGGCAAGTCAAGCACCAAGCGTGCAGATTCCGTAAGTAATTGTTCTATTACTTACGTTAGGACATCTTATAGCCAAACTTAGTAAGTATAAATTCAAACTATTATAAATATTTATATTAATATTAATATTAATATAGCTAAGAGTATTAGTAATATTTATCATCTTTTTATTAATAATTCAATGAAATATGTAGATCCAGAATTATGTATAAACAATGCCCAAAGTTAAATGATACAATACGGTATACAATAAGGTAGTTTTTTTTCATAAACGTTTTTACTATATACAACAAATGTTTAAATGATATAAGGTATTGTATATATCAGATTGTTATGACAATAAGAAAATTAATATTTGTCATATTTTAGAAATACAACCTTACTTTAAACATAATTCAAATATTAAGTGGTTATACATTAAAGTTGGAATGACTGAACCCATTGAAATATACAATATGGTATGACAATAAGGTAGTATTCCTAATAATGTGTATGATACTGCAAACGTCCTTAAGTGGTTATCTTTATTTTTGCAGTGTGATCGAACTAATGCCTTGCGGCATAAAGCAAACTTTGTTATGATGGAAAAGGATAATGATCCATTATCTGTGCACACTAATGTTATTTTTAGTCCCTTCGTGTTTATATTTATGCAACCGCTCAATGTATTGTGTGCCTTTAACTATATAGACAACAACATATCATATGCTACACATAAAAATGGCATAAACCTGTCAAATGGGTCGTTTTAGATTAACTTATCTCTCCAGTTGGTCAATACTTCTGTAATATATGATTTAGACTTCCATAAAAAATAAATGATTTAAGTAAAATAATAAATGGTTGACTAAGTTTAAAGTCTTTCAAAATGTATTCATTTGCATAAGACTTCATATTTAGTTACATTTGTATGATTGGTAGCGTAAAAATCACCTTTACTTCATGAAGTGATTGTGGAAAACAACAGTGTTCTACATTTTACCATAACGCTTCTCTCTCTGTTGCTATTGCATGTTCAATATCTGTTTTCGCATGTTTTGGTTTTTTCCTAAAGCTGGCGTTCAAGTTCGCTGGGTTGGCGTACCTGTACGCCAAGGTTTTTTCGTTTGGCATCTTCATCGGTTTTGAGGATGTTTCTTCTTTTTATCCTTCTCTCGGGACTTGTTTGGGGTTTCATCAAAATCCATCCCGAAGTGAAAACCGGTGGCTCAGCCTCCGGGATGGGGGGTTTTTCTTTGGCCGAAGTGAAAACCGATCCGTCGGCCTTCGTGTCAAAAGTTTTTTCATCCCTTTTGATTCCCTCGCAGTTAAAGTCTCGGGATTTTACCATTTTTTAATGTTATGTAATTCTTTTTGTTGACTCTATTGTACTTTAAGTTTCTAGCGTCTTGCTAGTCTCTTTTTTATATATATTCCATCTTTGCCGTTAAAAAAAATGATATTGTTTAATAGCATATATATGCTATTAAACTTCTTTGCCAGTTAAAAAGAATCTGTATGTATTTATTTTGATTTTGTTATATTATATAGGATAGTTCTTAGCCTACCTTTTGACACGTGAAGCAACTATTTCTTGAATAAGAGTTTGAAAAACCATGCTCAAATTTACATACTCCGTAGCAAATAGAAATTGAATTACCTTAAAAGAGCACTGTGCATTAAATTTGCCATGAGCACCAACTTGAAAGGCCAGCTAAATTGAAGATAATATATTTGATTACTTCCCTAATTTGTCGCAAATTTAATGTGTATATATCTGTAAATGTAACACCCCGCCCAAACGACAATTTGGGTTGCGCAGCGGAAATTAACATTTGGGGTTACTAAATAGCATCCATCACCACAAATATAGAAAACGACCTAAATAAGTCGTTTAAATAACATGTGTTCCATAATTATTTAGAGTTAAAGTGCGTTAGGTCCCTACAGAATCGTAATCACAACCATACAACATTTGAAAGACAATTATTTCAAATAAAAGACATTGTTTTTAAACATGACATAACACATTGTTTTTGAAAGACTGAAACACACAAGTAGTCTTTCCTTTAAAATCCATCACCACACGCACGACACCTCTACGCCATCGTTGCCTTCAGCCTTGGTTACCTGGGATAAAACATGTTTAAAATGTCAACAACAAAGTTGAGTGAAATTTAGAGTTTAAAATAATCAATGAGTAATAATTTTGAACACATAATTAGTTCTTTGGTAAACAATGCAACAAATGCAATGTACAACAACTTCTTTTCTTTCGCGCATTAATCTCATGACACCGAACGTTAATAGTACATATGGCATTTCATATGTTTAATTGCCCTAAATAAGGTATTATTGTCATATACCTTTTATATTTCGAGTAACAAAATGTTCGTTTGACACGGTGTTGACAAGGATTCAAACCTCGGACAAGGCTGTCAAACCCAATAGATCTATTTAATGCAGTTTTAGCGTTCTCCTATGCTAGGCTATTGACGGTTTCTTGAAATAAGGGTCTTCGTCAATAGCAAACTTATGGCGAAGAAAACGATCTCTAACTCGGGCCTAGCATTCCATTAATTCTTATCATGTCATCGTATTTATAAAACAAACATGATATCCCTCTCGCTAGGTTTAAAAACATTTTAAATAGTTTTTCAACAGCGAGCCTATGAACTCACCCTTAAGCATTGAATCCAAATCAACAATCAAATCAACAAGCGCATTAATAAAGTCTTCTGTCTCAAACCTGCGCGAACATAATATGGGACCTATACAATACATATATATGTATTTACGTATATATATATATAATATATATATATATATATGTATGTATATATTGTATCTATATATATTATATATTATATGTATGTATATATATAATATATTTATATATAGATATTATTTATATATTTATGTACTTATCTATATATTATATATATATGTATTGATATACTATATCTATATGTAGTAATATATTACGTAAGTATATATTTGTACGTATATTTTATACGTACGTATATCACGTTTATATATGTATATCATATACGTATATATTTATGCATATATAACGTATATTTATACCATATTATATAGGCAGTGCATGAATAAATATATATTAAATCATATAATGCATATTGAATTTTCATATATAAATATATATATATATATATTTATATATATATATATATTTATATATCTATATATATTATATGTTTATATTTCTATATATCTTATCTATTTATAGTAGAACCGTTTAGAGGGGGGGGGGGTGGTGTTGTCCTGTGAATACGTTTCCTTTTAAAAACTTTAAATCTTTTGTATCAATTATTACATCACTCTCTGCCGGCGGTCCCATAAATATATGGGGGCCGCCCTATTTAAGGGACCGCCTCCATAAGAGGTTTTGGAATAGATCATTTATATCAAATCACCAATCAAGTTTGACGTAATATGAGAAGTGTCGATAATGGATTTACAATAACTAGCGCATATTCTACCAATATATCCACACTCACAATGTTTACTACAAAGACCTACACAACCATAACTAACACAACATACACAACAATTCACACAATCATAAGCACAATGCAAGTGTAAACGTAAAGCGATAAATGTAAAGACATAAGTATAGAGAAATGTAAAAGAAAATTCAAACCGACACGATGATTTATAGTGGTTCGGTCACAAAGCTCCTCTTCGCCCTATTCTACTCCTCGAGTATCCAACTCGAGAGTAACTTCACTAATCAACAAGCTCCCTTTCGGCGGAGAAAACCTTATACAAATGCTTACATTATTTTCCGACACTAAGCTAGATGTCGCGTCCTTCTTCGGGTATAACCAAACACGTTATGTTTTATGGCCAACATAACAAACCTTGTGTTTAATGGCCTAAACACATAAACCGCGTCACTTACTTTATTTTTCGACACTAAGCTAGATGTCGAGTCCTAATCTTAGCTAGAACCAATCTACCACTTCACCAATGTATTTTAAGGCCTAAAATAATAACCCACACATTATCAACCCATCCGAATTTACACATCATTTTTGATCTACTACACACACTACTAAAGATTAGAAGACATAGACTCGATCTATATGTAACAAATGTTACAAATGGACTAACTAAACTACATAACTTCAGATCTTGAAGATGATCGAAGTTCTTCTCTTGCACTTGATGGAAGGAGGAAAGGATTAAAGATTTGATCACATTTAAACAAGATTAACCAAGTTGAATGATCAAATATTTAGAGATATTTAGAGAGATTTAGAGAGAGAAAGAACTAAAAGAAAATCATGCAAAAGGGTTATCAAAATAGTTAGAGGTGACCCACTATTTATAGGAGCTGAAAAACAGCCTGTCAGGAAATGGCGGTCCCAGATATATTAGGAGGCCGTCAGATATTTAAGGGGGTTGCCGGCCTATTTAAGGGACCGCCCCGATAGACGCTCCTGTTTTTGTCTTTTTGTGGTGACAAACTTGTTTGGTGAAAGTGACACTTGTTTTGGAGGGAAAATGGCTAGATTTGAATTTTGAAATAACTACTACATAAAACATTTCTTTATAATTCAAAAATAATTTGTCTAATTACTTTTTGAGTCATTATTTTGTTACATTTATAAAAAAGTAATGTTTAACACAAAAACTTATTTCTTTGATCATCTTACAAGTTTAATGTTGTTTGTACATACCTTATGTGATTTACGTCGGGTGCAAACAAATGTCGGTGTTGATGTAGACTTTATACGTCGAGAGATGTAGATGCATGTATGCATTGATGATTTGTGATTACGAGTAAATAGCGCACTTTACGTTACGTATTACAAGTCACATGTTTGTCATCACCAAAACACAAAGAGATCGTATAGATTAAATATCGTAATATTTGCACTAACAATATCCCCCTTTTTGATGATGACAAAATATGTAAACTATAGCACATAGTAAAGTTTAAAAGTTACTCGTTTACGCTCTCTTCTCCCACTTTTGTCAAAGCAAAAAGGTATTATGTGGATATGAGAAGAAGATATGAGAAGATGGTATGTGCTCTGGGTATATACGTTGGAGGAATGAGAAGAAGATAGGTGCTCCGAGTATATAGGTTTGAGGAGAGGATATGAAAAATAAAGGTGAAGGTGATCGTGTGTTTCTTTGATAGTTTAGAAAAGGTTATGAGAGGTAGAAATAGGGAAGATAATAGGGTAGGTACTTCGAGTGTATAGGTTGAAGGAATGAGGAAAAGGTAGGTGATCCAAGTATATTGGTTGGAGGATAGAGAAGACAACTTGAGAAATAAGGTTGAGGTGGTTTTGTGTTTCTTAGATAATTTAGACGAGGTTATGAGAAATGAAAGGAAGGCTTGAAAAGAAGGTAGGTACTTCAAGTATATAAGTTGAAGGTATAAGAAGAGGACCTTAAGGTTGAGGGTGATTTTGAAGTAAAGGAGGTGTAGTATTTGGAGTACAAATGAACCCTTCATTGTATTTGACAATCCCCGATCCTATCTTCCTATAAAGGTGAGCTTACATCATCCTAGTGAAGTCTTCTATCATCACGGTTTAACCTACTCCTTCTATTTACCTACATATCTCCGAGCTCCCCTTGCTCATTGCATCCCCATGATAATTACATTCCTTGTATATTGACTTTAGAGGATCCATGAATCAAATAAATTACCATCGATGCTCAAGAAGTTTGATGCAATTTAAATGAGTAGAATGCTTGCAAGTGCCCCCCCTCGGTGTATGATCCCCCTTGTTTTGGGAAACAAGGAATCGAGATATGGATGTGTGCTACAAAACAAAGTTAGTAGACAAGTGCACATATATATAGCAAGATATTAGTGGGGAACTGGACATGCATTTAGGTGTTAGTATTTTAAAGTATGACACTTTAAAATAAAGTTAGAAGCTAGACACATGCAATCATTGTTTTAAAATCAACAATCTAAATGATATAATTAAAAGAATCAAGACATATGTTTAAGGACAAAGATTAAACCGACTTTTAATAAACAAGAATGAGATTCGTTTATTGATTGATGCAAAAATATTATGAAAATGACCTTTTAAAAGTAGATGAATGACATTTAATATCTTGGCGAAATATGTAAAAAAATATATACTTTAAAAAGATAAAAAGAAAAATAATATGAGGATGGAGACGATGTGCTCTTGGATGTGAATGAAAATGATTCCATAGAGCCGAGAAGTGGGAAAGGATGAGTGATACTAAACAAGGAACGTGTTGATGAGAGGTTGATAGAAAAGATTGATATATCATTTGCACTAACAATTGATGTGCATGTGATCCTATCAAGAGGAAGATGGATAATTGGGAATTCAAATGTTTGTTTGGTGTTTTGTTGGTTGACAAAGGTGGGTATGTAAAGTGAGGTGGTAGCTCTTTTATGGTGGAAGAATAATGAGAGACTCAACGATATGGTGACTCAATAACACTTGAAGATTGAATATCTTCTTTATGTTCTTCACTTTCTAGAAAGTGGAAAGTTTAGCGAAGGAGTGACATTTGCATTTCACAAATTACTTAAATATTTCGGATGAAATAATTAAGTTGTCAAGGGATATAGGAGGAATTTTAATAGTGACAAGACTATTGGAAGAGAAAAGAAACATTTAGAATTGAGAAGAAACGTTAGAGGTGCAAAGACTTATTAGAAGTGAAAAAGGAACATTTAGGAGTGAGAGGAAACGTTAGAAGTAGAAAGACTATTAGAAGTGAAACGAATACTAAAAGAGAGAAGAAACGTTTAGGAGTGAGAAGAATCGTCAATGAATTGAGACAAGACGTATGCGAGATGTGAGGACCAAGGTTTGTATGTGAGGGGATTTATTGTGAAGTGATGGATTGTAAGTCTATCAATTGTAAGGAATGTGTTTCATAATGAGACGCATTGCATTATGAAATTCACTTGACTCTTGAAAACATAAGCAGTGATGCTTATGAGTCTTAGGATATGAGGATGACCCGTTAATCTATAGAGAGATATTTGGCATAGGTTTGTGCTTTGTGAAAGGTAGTTTACTTTTTATGGGTTGTAGAAGTGATAAACGCTATTAGTTTGTGATTATGTTAGTGGAGAAGAATTACATGATGACTTTTATTGTGAAAGTGACTCGGTGGATACCTCAAGACTCGTTTTTGTTATTTCACCTTGTTGGTCCAAATATGTACTAGAACTAGTAATCATTGACAAGAGTGAATAATAGTTAATGAGGTTCGGGTGAAGAATAGAAGTCAGCTCACAGAAGAAGAAGAAAAGAGAGACAGGGTGTTCGTTTTATAATTAGAAAATGAAATGAAAGATATCACAAGCCTGTTGCTGGCGGCCCCATATATATATGGGGGCCGCCTGTTTTAATTAGGGGGCCGCCTGGTTTATGAGGACCGCCACCAGCAGAGATGTTTTGGATTTGATTGTTGATGAATTTTTTTATGAAGGGAGTGACATTTTAATTTGCATTTCGCTAATTAAAAATCCTTAAAATACTTCGGATGAAGTAATTTGGTTGTCACGACACGGAATGGAACATAGACTAGAATCAAGACTTAGAAGAAAAGAGGAGACCGATTTACGGAATGTGTTCCATCTTTCCTAAACCTAAACGAATATAATTTAACGATTCGTGGTTGATGGGTAAAAAAGAATGTCGACGATGTTATCTTCAGACGCAACCTTTTCGAATGGAGATGTTTCCTTTTGGACATTGTCTCGAAGGAAATGGTGATGTATCTTCACTATGTTTCGTACGTGAAAATAATAATAATAATAATAATAATAATAAAGAAGAAAACAAATGAAGATGGAGGCGACGAGCTTGACAATGTCAAGACGGATGGTGGTTAACGTAAGATAAACTACACTCACAGAGTTATGTAGCTCTTCTCAAGAATTGCGAATGTTCATAGAACAATCACACGACGAGGTATACGGTTGTCTTAAAGGTGGTAGCAGAAATAGTGGAGGAAAGAGATTATCCATCTCTATGATTGTTGAGGCATGGTTGAGTGAGAGGGAAGAGGTATGATCGAAAGACAAAGAGTGTTTTTGTCAAAGAGAAATAATGTTTCATCGAAGAGAAAGAATGTTTTCATCAAATAGAAAGAATGTTTTCATCGAGGAGAAAGAATGTTTCTCGAAGAGAAAGAATGTTTTTGTTGAAGAGAAAGAATGTTTTCGTCGAAGAGAAATGGAGAGCGTTTTAACTTATGTTGTTAAAAGGCTTGAATATGGATTTTCGGATATGACCTTGAACGTTTGCGATTGCAAGTTAAAGATACTTGAATATTTCGGATGAAATATTTAAGTTGTCAAACCTACTTGGAGGAGCGTTAGATTTGTATCTAACCTTTTCTTGAAGAAAGAGTGGATGATTTGGAAGAAAACGAGACGATGATCCAATAAGTGTGTGAGTGAAGACTCTAAGAAATTTAATACCATTTTGTGACTCTTTTGACTTTTTAGATTTGTGATACAAACGCGAAGAAAAATATTCTAGTGTGAGAAAATATATACCTAGATGCATAAGATATATAGATACAAGCATGCAAGTTTATCTAAGCATGCATCAACACAATAATCAACAAAATTAATGTGTAAGACTATAACATTTAAATATTAGTTATCATACATTAAACTAACATAGTGTAGGTGCACAATTAATACATAAGTCATGTAAGATGACGCATACAAAACGTGATAATTTTAAATGCAACCATCATGTAAAACATGTTAGCATTTAGCATTTAGGAGCATGTTTTATTTAGATAAACTAAGAGATATTTTATCTAAATTTCTAGAAAAAGACAAACGCCTTAACAATAGACATGCATTCAATAGCTAAGCAAATAAACGTTGAGCATCAAGATAAACATAAAGGCATATATTTGCATTACATGGGAGCAAGTTATCATTATGAAACTTTAAAAACACATACGTGAGGTGCATGTAGTCTATATTGACTAAGGGGAAACCTAATTTCTACTTGCTTAGTGTGTATTCCTAATGAAATACAAAGTCTATCAATGTAGACTATCATTAGGCATATTTAAGAAGAGACATTTAATCAAATTAGAGAATGAATATGAGACTATCACTAGTGGTGCTTAATTTAGGCTAAACACGACCATTTGTACGGGTTATACCACAAACCCAACTTCACTCTTGGAAGCAATTCAACCGTTAGGTCAAATTGAATTTCTAGTGCAATAGATTCTCTAGTAGTCATTCTCATGTTAGACAAAATAAAATTCCTATATTTGCCTAATGAAGTGTAGCAAAGATAAAATTTGTATTGTGTTTTCATACAAGGCTTACTATGACTCAACTAACGTACTTTAATTTCGGTTCACATAGCCCTAATCAAGATGTGTGGAATTCTAATTTGGAATGAGAGAGTAAGCAAGTTATTGTAGCTATAAGAAAGAATGAGTCATCTAGGACCTATGAGTATGCTTAAAAGTGACAATGTGTAATGCTCTATATTGAGAGTGTTCAAAGAATGCACATTTGCATGTCTTTTATGAAAGAAATCCAATTAAGGTTATTTACCTCAATAGATCTTGTGTTTGTTTCTTTGTAGAAATAATGATGGTTAACTAAAGTTTAGTTACATCTATGATAGACTTTTAAGCAAGAGATTGACAAAAGGAAGATGTTTAAATCTAATGCCATAGGGCGGATCTACCTAAACCGAAGATGAATGTAGGACGAAGGATCCATCGATTATTGGAGGTGCCAAATATGGGCAATGATCATTTTTCCATTATTTGGGAGATGGTGTTGATATTAGGTTATTAAGAGAAACTTATATAAGTTATAAGGTTTCTCGGTTTGAGTTTTCAGAAATGACATCCAAGTCTTGCTTATCAAGTTGGAGTACTTATGAGTTTCCCGATGGAAATTCATAAGTCGTCAATCCTACTTAGAGTATGTTATGTTTAGCATGTATGATTTAACAATAGCTAATAACATAACATTTGAACACTTTAGACTCAATGAAACATCTTCATTGCAAGTGTGAATTGCAATTCGATGACTAATCTTGTTGTCTTGCAATCGACTTCATGATTTCATGTAATAACCGAGGATGGTTAAACATGTAGACACGGAAAAATATCTATGGTCATTTGATTGATATTTTCGTGATCTAGATAAATCCTAATCTCGATTTCATGTTCATATTCCAAATTTGTAATTGGATTGAATAATGAGATTGATTATCGTTTGAATAATAATCATCGTCATATTCAAAATCCCCTTACGATCACCTATTGAAAGAAAGCACAAAAATGGTTTGTGGAATATGTTCAATTCTTCCTAATTCTAACCTTAGATGGTTAAAGGGTTCTCATTTGGTGAAGAAGAAATATTATGCTTATTTGATAAAGTAAGAGAGAGTTTTGATGGGAAAATAGTTTGAGTTTTGAGTTGTGCTTTTGAATTTGTATTAGAGCAAAGTTACATAAAATGGGGGTTTTTGTGGGTTTGTGTGTTTGCTCATGTTTGGCTTTTCGGAGATGACGACTTTACCAATTGCATTGCAATGTAAATTACTTGAATATTTTGGACAAGACATTCAAGTCGTCAATCCTACTTCATTGTGTATTTTATGCATATATTTGCCAAATATTTGGAACACAACTATTGGACAAGTAGACTCAATATGACATCATCTACACAAGTGTGAGTTATGATCCGATGCATATTCTTATCATCTTGGAAGAGGATGTCGTTATTTTCATATCAATCAAGTGTGATTGAGTATGTAGGTTTAAGATAATATCTCTTGTTATATTTTGATATGATCTTAAAGCTAGACAAAATAAAATTCAATTTCTTGTCCATACTCGAAAACTTGTCAATTAGATTCGATAATAATATCAATCATAGTTTGAATAATGAGTTGATATATATTCAAAATCTTTCTTGACCCTTACGAACACTCTTTTAAAAGAAGACAAATAAAGATTTTCATAGTGTGTTCTATTAATCCTAAGACTAGATGTAAGTGTGAGGTTGATGAATAATGACAAGTTAATTTTTAACTTCAGGATTGTCATATGTTTTGCTTGTGCTAAACTATTTTTGTTATGCCATAGTATGCATCAATTTGACATTTTATTAGTGTATGAATGATTTTTCTAACCATTTTAATACAACACACATATTTTGTAAAAAACTATATGTTTATAAAAAGAATATAATTATGTGTGTGTGTTAGAACAATGCAAGCACAGGCAAAGTTTAATAAAAAAATACAATTTCTTTTACTTAAGTACTAATGTATTAATATGATATTTTCTTTTGTTTAACCAACCCAAGGTCAAACAAAACAAGACGATGAAAAGATTTAGACATCTTGTTGGAAGAGAGTTAATGTGTTGGAAATATTTTAGTAACGGATTTTAACATATGATCTTAGAACATTATTTTTCCACACATTTGACAAACTATTTAACTCTCGTTTCTAAATGGGTTACTACACTCAAAATAATCTATAAGATGTTTATGTAAACTTGTAAATATAGTGATCTATGCCTATATGCAATGCACAAACAATTTTGCAACTTAATGCAAGAAATCTAGCGTAATTCCTATTAGGCATAATACGGAAAACTAGTAACATACAAATAGCATACATGGCACATGTGTTTAGATATATAATTAGCTCAATTACAAATAGTAACGATTACTTATTAATATCTATTAACCAAGTTGAAACAAAAGTTAAACGCACATAATCATCTAACATACACATAAGGATATTCGTCGTCGTTTTGTGTATTAGATATAACGATGTATACATAGCTTGATTTTATTTGAAAACAAAAATAGTTTCCTCCCCCATTTTAAAAATTAATCAAGATCAATGTTTTCAAGGATAAGTTGACTAGAAATGCTCGACTTGAAAGAAAAGGTAAACCACAAGTTTACATCAAACCGAAACATATAGTTTTGACCACTATGTAGTATTTTGCATTTCCGACTAACTTAAGTTTAGAATAAAGACTTAAAATTACTTTTAAATGAAACTAGACTCAATTATCTTCGATATGGCGGGTGGCACGACTTCTACGGACTTACGGTTGATTTTATATGATTTTTCGAAGTTTGTCAAAAACTGACGAAACAGACAGGCAGCCCCCATAAAGGTGACGGCTCCCAGATATATTTGGGGGCCGCCTGAACATTTTTGGGACCGCCACCAGTGACCCCAAAATATATTTTTTGTTCAAAATCATTTTGTAACTTAACTGTAGAACATAGGACTTTAAAAAGTTGTTCCAGCACATAAATTTCGTGTTTTAGACATCATTTCTACTCTTACGACTTAGACAAACATAAGTTGACACTTCCAAGTTCTTTTGAGAAAATTTTCCTTCAAGCTAGTATACGAAGTATATTTAATAATAAAACTAGTACGAATCAAACAACAAAACACTTTCCATATTTAGTCCCCCTTCATGGGTAATTTAATACACGGATCGTACTTTATTTTAAAAACCATTTGTTTTGAAAACTAGAGCGACGTGGCTCTGATACCAATTTTGGAAACCGTAGAGGGGGGTGAATACGTTTTCCTTTAAAAACTTTAAATCTTTTGTATTAATTACCAGATCAAGTTTGACTCAATATAAGAAGTGTCGATAATATGTTTACATTAGCCAACGCATATTCTAACAATATAACTGTACTCACAATATTTAGCACAAAGATCTACACAACCTTAACTAACAAGATATACACAACCATTCACACAATCATGAGCACAATGCAAGTATAAAAGTAAAACGGTAAATGTAAAGAAATAAGCAAAGCGAAAGGTAAAAGAAAATGCAAACCGACACGGTGATTTATAGTGGTTCGGTCACGAAGCTACTCTTCGCCCTACTCCGAGTTACTTTACTAATCAACAAGCTCCCTTTCGACGGAGAAAACCTTATACCAAAGCTTACATTATTTTCTAACATTAAGCTAGATGTCAAGTCCTTCTTCGGGTACAACCAAACCCGTTATGTTTTGTGGTCCAACATAACAAACCTTGTGTTTTATGGCCTAAATACATAAACCGCGTCGCTTACATTATTTTCCAACACTAAGCTAGATGTCGAGTCATAATCTTAGCTAGAACCAATCTACCACTTCACCAAAGTATTTTAAGGCCTAAAATACTAACCAACCCACAATCAACTCATCCAAATATATACATCATTTAGATCTACACACTACTAAAGATTGGAAGACACGGACTCGATCTATATGTAACAAATGTTACATATGGACTAACTAGACTACATAACTTCGGATCTTGAAGATGATTGAAGTTATTCTCTTGCACTTGAGGAAAGAAGGAAATGATGGAAGATTGGATCACATTTAAACAAGATTAAACAAGTTAAATGATCAAAGGTTTAGAGAGATTTAGTGAGATCTAGAAAGAGAAAGAACTAAAAGAAATTCGTGCAAAAAAGGTTGTAAAAATAGTTGGAGGTGACCCACTATTTATAGGAGCTGAAAAACAGCCTGTCAGGAAACGACAGTCCCAGATATATTAGGGGGTCGCCGGATATTTAAGGGGGCCGCCGGCCTATTTAAAGGACCGCCCCGACGGACGCTTCTGTTTTTGTCTTTTTGTGGTGGCAGACTTGTCTGGTGAAAGTGACACTTGTTTTGGGGGGAAAATAGCCAGATTTGAATTTTAAAATAATTGCCACATTAAACATTTCTTTATAATTCAAAAATAATTTATCTAATTGATTTTTGAAAAATTGTTTTATCACATTTATAAAAATGTGAAGTTTTAAGACAAAAACTTATTTCTTTGATCATCCTACAAGTTTAATGTTTGTTTGTACATACCTTATGTGATTTACGTCAGGTGCAAGCAAACATCAGTGTTGATGCAGATTTGAGACATCGAGAGATGTTGATGTATGTATGCATTGATGATTTGTGATTACAAGTAATTAGTGTACTTTACATTACGTATTACAAGTCACATGTTTGTCATCACCAAAACATAAAGATATCGTATAGATTAAATATTGTAATATTTGGTCAAACAAACATCTCATATGTTGTTCAACAGGTGTGTCCTTTAATGCATGATCCTTGAGAGCCACACCTTGCATCTCTTAAGCGAATTTAACGATATGTAAAGAATACTTTGAGTTATGGCTTGAAACTTTATTTATCATCCACATCCTTTTTAGTTGCTTACTTTGATGCTGATTTGGCGAGTTGCCCTATTACTTGCAGGTCTACATCAGGTTATTGTGTTTTCCTTTGCAGCAACCTTTTCTCCCGGTCCTCCAAGCACCAGTTTTTGCTTTCTCGGTCTAGTGTTGAGGCCGAGTATTAGGGTATTGCCAATGTTGTTCTTGAGACTTGTTGGTTGTGTAATCTCTTACATGAGTTGTTTATAGCGATGTCATCTGCTACCATTATCTACTGTGACGATGAGAGTGTTGTATATCTCTCCCCTAATCCTGTGCAGCATGAATGAACAAAGCTGAGATAGACATTAACTTTGTTCGTGATTTTGTTGCTACTAGTCATGTTTTGGTTATGCATGTTCTCTCACGCTATCAGTATGCTGATATCTTCACCAAGGGATTGACATATGAGTTATTTGATGATTTTGCTCCTGTTTGAGTGCTCGTTCATCTTTCGCTCTAACTGCGAGGGCTGTTAGACGAGATATATTAGGGCCTGACCCATTATTAACTTATATTTGGCCTTAGCCCATTGTTATGTTTTATATAGACTTGATTGTATAATGATCGAGTTTTATGAAATAATAACACTTTGCACGTAAAGCTTTTTGGTTATAACTTCATTTCTTTTAATATGTGACTTAAGATTTCTGATCAACATTTTGGTATACTAATCAATAGCTTCTTCTAATCGGGCATTTCTTTTTTACTTAATAAGTGGGCCTAATCCTTTATTCTCTCTTATTGGGGAAATCCACAAACACTCTTCTCTCTTAATTAAGAGGCTAAAGTATAGTAGGTGTGTCTTCAAACCACTTAATTAGTTATTAGAAACACACGAGTCTTGCTTTAAATAATAGTAGATGGTCGAATCTTGAATCTTTTCTTCATTTTATTAACTTTATTAAAAAAAGGGAACCGGGTCAACCCAAATGCATTTAATGTGCGGGGCTAGAATCCACCTTGAAACTCGCCAAAAGTTGGGCAACTCCGCCGGAAGCCATACCCGGCCCGACCCATACATTACTTATACGTGTTTACTCATTAGTGTATTGAACACGTGTTTCCCATGTATCATCCACCGCCCCACTAACCATCTCTCAAAACCATCAGATGTCAATATTGATATCCCAAAAAAAACACACCAAATCATCATTTCTCAAAACCATCGGAACCATAATTGATATCCCCATCTGTCTCTTCTCTCTAGCCTGAAACGATCCACCGCTCCAAGATGTAAAGTACACAAAACCCATAGTTGGTAAAAAAAAGTTGTATCCTGAAACCATCGCAACACAGATTCAACAATTGTATCTTGGATTTCTGATGTTACCACCACAATGGAGCTGCAACAAAGGTTTTGAGGATCTTTTGAGTTTTTTGATTTTGATTGAATTGTATCTTAATTAAATTGGTAATCTTTGTTTCTGATTTTGATGATTGTAGGTTTGTGGGTTTTGTTTATGTAGCTGCGGCTCATTTGGGCAAACAGAAAATACAGCCTTTGATGGTACTCTCTATTCTCTCTTTTTTATGTTTAATCTTAAATTTTTGGCTTTACATATGTCTATTAGAAATTAGAGATATTTGAAGTCCCTTTCCGCGATGACATATTCTTTGAGATCAAGCTCGACGAAGGACAATCTTCTTCATGAATTGATAACCCATAACATTGGGAATACCTTCAATTCTGACGACACTTAAGATACGCATATGGGTCCGTACAGCCCTGCGATCACCTTCAGATGTGTGTCGATCAATGTAGAACCGTTATCTTTGAAACCACCAGTGAGATATACCATACATCACAGCGACGTCATACTTGCATTCTTCTTCAATCCACATCTGATCCGGTACCATTTGCTCTAAGCCGACATCAGGATAAAGGCAGCCTTCATCTACGAGATTAACAAGGCAGACCTGCCCAGCTTGCGGCCGTACCGTAGATATTCCAAGTCATATGATTAAAGAAGAAGTTCCGTTGTATTGTGACATACCTGATCACCACCCAATGTAGTGGTATTGCTGACATTGTACCTTAGGATGCAACGTCCACGTAGATCGGAAGAGAAGTATAGTGGCTATCATACCGTATATGAACAGGATGATGAACTACGTCGTGATGAAAGACTTTGACAATTTACGTAACATGGGCCATCCAGACTTTTTGAGATCAATTCAGAGATTCTTACTTTTTGCAATACCAGTCCATGAATGATTGCCATATCACCGAATCTGAGCAAGAAAAAAAAAAAAAAAAAAAAAAGTGAGAATCACTGGTGGAGGTGTATAGGTAGACTTCAGAGCAAGTGCCTAGATATGTTTGTTGGTGACGGTCCGATCAGATGTGGGAAGGACCAGGCAGGTTCAGGTTAGCATGGTCGGTGCTTTAGATGGAGAGGTCATCCACCAATCTGCATCAAGTTTACTGTGGGAAATATAAACACGTCCAATGATCTTCACCACTAGAATGAGTAATGGCTTGTACATCTGCAAGTCGTAACAGTCATCCACCAATGAAGTTCTTATAGGAATGGTGAGACAACGTAATAAAACAAAGACGGCTTTAAGTCTGGTGTCGGTCGTCGTCCAAGCCGTATATTCAGCTGAAGCAACCGTCTTTGAGGAGCTTAGGGCAGCGGTGCTTGTAGACTAACCACCCTGATTGTTGGATGGAGGTGGAGGAGGAGGTGGTGATTGAGACGATCCAGAAGCGCCAGAGGCTCCTGAAGTTCCAGAAGGACCTGCTGGTGGTGGAGGATGAGGTGGAGAGCCAGGTGGTGTTTTAGGTGAGCCCTGTCAACTTTTTCTTCTTTTTCTTTGCTTCAACCAAGTCAGACAGGAGCTGGTCACGGTTATCTCGGGCCATAGACTTCTCTAGAGCCTTGTACAGCATCATACGATCTTCATGAGTTTGGTAGGATTTGGATTCCCATATTCGGTTGTGAAGAATTTCTTTCATATCAACTTCTGGCAGGTCTCTGAAGCGTTTCCTGAGTGGTTCTTGCATAGCCCAGTCAACAGCATCCGTGACTATTTCATCCACAGCTTTGCTCACTTGATTGGGAATATCTTGATTCTCCAACCTGTACAATCTTGACCCATGTTTGTCTAATCTTTCCTCCAGGGCTTGGTTCGCATCCACCAAATCCGTGATATGTTGTTCGAGTTCTCCTAGGCGGTTGATTAAGATGGAATCTGAGGAACCTTGTTGTGGCTTTAGGTGTAAGAGAATGGTTGGCAGAAGCGTTGTTTGTAGTTGCAGTTGCGTTGTTGGTGGGGTTGTTAGTGGCCGTGAACATTCGGAGAATCAGTCTGACAACGAGATCAACATCGGTGATGTCATAGGAGGGAAAGCCGAGATTTCTTGATGGATATGACGACCCCATGATTCAGCTTCTGTATCAGTTGTTGTCTCTCATTATAGGCATCTGAGGGTTTATCATTGAAGAATTGATCGCCAAAGCTGAAGTCTTTAGCTAGGTGTTGTAGAGAATAGACAAAGTCCCCTGTAGAGCACCACAGTGTTTCCTCGGGAATCACCGTTCGTCCAACTGCAGTTAAATTCTCCAGAACGTTAGGATCTACAGTGGCGGTGAAACCTTCATCTATTTTGTTCAGGTTTGGTTGACTTTGATGCATCAGTGGTCCGTCAATATTCGCGGTTGTTCAATGTTTTGGTTCAACAAGAACACAGTAGTTGCATGAGGTGATGCACACTGTATCATTACCAGGGTTTAGTCCAGCCTGGCCTTCATCTTATATACCAGGGTTTGGTCCAGCTTGGCCTTCTTCTTGAGCACCACTTTTGACTACTGGAGGCACTTCCTCATCTGATTCTGTGTCACTTTCAGACAAACCTAGTTCAGCATACAGGGACGATGATTCGTCATGACCAAGGGTTTCAGTTGGTGTCGGAAGTACTTCTCAGAAAGATTATTGTTCAGCTGGGCTCTTTTTCTTTGAGTTTGAAGATTGTAGCAGAAAACCTGAGCAACTTGTTCAACTTCGCTTTCTCCTTTCCTTTTCCCTCTACCACTGGGAGAGGATAGAAACTTTTCCAGTATCAGTTTCCCTGAACACCACAGAGGAAAGAGGACCTCGAGGTGCACCGTGAGCATCCTTCAGACTTTCTTCAATAGCCCTTTGTGTATCAGCCTCTAAGTCACCAAACCCAGGCTCAGTCAATGGAATACCCTCATCTACAAACTCCTGTCGACCCAACTGCTGAGATTTCTTAAGGTTCGCTTCTTAGCACATTCCCCAGCTTTATAGCTCGTTTCGGCTGCGGTGTTGCTCAGTGGTTCCTAGCCTCTTAGGTATCATTTCTTCTCCATAGGCTTGGTTGGTGTTTGGTTGAGGTTTTTCTTGTTGCTGCTTTAGGTGCCTACAAAGTTTAGCTTGCTTGGTTACCTTGGGTCTGGTTGATTTATGCAGGTTTTGGTACAGGAAAGTCAAGAACACAACTTCTTCACCAGCAAAGTATATCTTGATACTTGGCTACTTTCTCCAGATAAGCATCGTAGAAAGTCTGCTCCTCGAATTGTCATCATGCTGGAGTTTCATTCGGAAAAGGCATCCAAAGATTCCCTTTTGGTCCCTTCGCACTGAAAATGAGATATCCCAGAATGGGTACTTCAGATCGGCTAATGGAGGGGAGACTCTGGTCTTGATGAACTATTATGCTTGCGTTGCAGATGAAAGATAATTAGTTTGGTGAACCTCACACTTGGAAATTCACAATGAGAGTGGCTTTCTTCTTTCCCTGAGTATGTTGTGCCAGATTCTTTTGTCTCGTAAAAATGTGAATGGATTGAGTTAAATTCCTTCCCACATCCTTTCCGCATATCGATATGAGGCTCGTATTGAGATGCCCCAAAGAATCTGCAACACTGGAGCTCTTGGCCTTTCAAACCCAGAAGTCTTTCCCGTAAGGCACATATTAATGATTGTCGTGAGTGCCCTCCGTGGTTGGAACATGTCATTAGTTACGACATTTGTAAGGTGTTAGACTTCTTTGGATAACCCAGAGATGCGTTGACAAAAGTTGATAAGAAGTATCCAAGTAGGAGGGGAAGAAAAACCTTGTGTGTTGACTGGCGTTATCCTAAGAGCATCTCTTAGTGGTCATTAGTGAGGTTTGAACCATTGCTCCAACCCTGTTTGACACTTTAACCCCCGTCGGTTTCTGTCATAGCAAAATATATCCTTAGAACTGCTGAATATAGATAGCTGGTATTGTCGAAGAGGCGGTAAACGCTCTGAAGAAGTTGGTTTGCTTCAGAATGTCCACAGCAATCTTAGATTGGGTTGCTTTGTGACTTTTCAGCACCAGACAGCATTTCTTTTACCTATTGGCCACCCATCCAATGCGAGGCGGATTTGTTTCATCAGTGCGAGTGGGTGGTGCCACAGCAGGTGCTTGTTCAACCAGAGCATTAACATCAGCCATTATATCTGCACGATCACATTCACAGAACGATGGCATACAGATAGAGATGTTATAAAACAAATGTGAGCATGATTGCTTAGGAGTTAATCAGTTATGGATTATATCTAGGAAAAGGACACCTAGATCATATTATGGTGAAGGTCAATAATTGAAGACAACTCTTGAGGCAACGGAAGTTGACTCTTGTCAGAGAAGACTTAACACAATGACTACACCACAAGACCCGATAACAATTTACAAGCAATGAGAGACAAAACGCAAGGGATACGTTACAATAAGCAAAACGCAATCATAGGAATACTCAGGATCCAAAACGCAATGCAGCAAAACACAATGATTATTTTATTAGAAAACTAGTCAAAACGCAGTAAAGGCAAAACGCAATCACACCAAACGCACAAGGCAAAACGCAACAATCAAAACGCAAGCACTATTATATTTAAAATAAGCAAAACGCAACCATTTAGGAAATTTTCGAAATAGGGGTTTTACTATTTAAATATTTTAAGTGTCTTCTATACAAAACGCAATGACTGCGTTTTGTTCCTGTTAATATTTAATACTCAAAACGCAATAGCATATCAGAGGACAAAACGCAACAAGGATCATACAGACAAAACGCAACCAAGAATTCTACAAGCAAAACGCAACCAAGTTTTCCTTATCAAATCGCAACCAACAACAGTCAAGCAAAACGCAACGAAGAGCACTTAAGGCAAAACGCAACTTATAACATTTAAGCAAAACGCAGGCAGGAATTTGTTGTGCAAAACGCAACCAAGAATTTCTAAGCAAACCTCAACCAAGAAATCCTAACCAAAACGCAACAAGAGTCTGAGCAAAACGCAATCATAAATATCACTCAAAACGCAACCTAGGATATTTAAATAAATCGCAACCTAGAAAAACCTCAACACAACGCAAAAAAACCGAATAAATCCTAAACCGCAACACGAAATTCTAGGCAAAACGCAACCAAGAATTCCTAAGCAAAACGCAACCAAGAATGCTTTTATACGCAGATTCTAACTTTTGAATCAGGGGTTCTAATACACAACCAGATCTAGACTTATATTCTACGCTCCTAACTAAACCTTTTAACACCAACAAATGGCCATTACACCATACATACGAACCCGTTTTTGACTTAACAAGTCAAACTAAAAGCAAAAATCACACGGACAAATATCTAGAGGTCGGGGAAACAGTTAGGACATCGACACAGCATCACATAAAGAATCTAACGAAATCCCAGCAGTCAAAACATAACAAGAAATACTAACCAAGATTCGGATATTTATTTCGCACGAGATTCCTAAAAAAACAAGCAATTTAATGAGTTTATGGCCAAGATATTCTAGGTAATTCATATGTATAGGATATAGAACATTAAACATTTAATACCTAAGCTTGAAATATCACAAATGATTACAAATTAGGCAAAATGCAATGAGAGAAAATAAGAGAGAGGTTTGACTGAGGTTTGACTAGATTTGAGAGTTTTTGACCAAAGATCCAAACCGCAATAACCTTTTATAACTTAATCACCAGTTTCCCGTTAATGGATATTGGTCCCTCACTTTCTATACCTAGGAACATCATCATCAATTGATAGAATTGGCCCCATCCTTTTTCTTAATTTCTTTTCCTTTTAAGGTTTAAATAGCAACTAAGGGATTGATGAAAATGCATAAGATGCGCATTGTCCTTTAATACTTTATAATCCTAGGATACAATTAGCAAATCTGCACATAAGACCCTCTACTTGCATATAACTTACACATTTGGCCCTTAGTTTTAGATTAATCTCAAGTTAACACCCACTATAAACCATGAACCCCTTTAGTTATCAAACCAATTTCAAATGATGTATACAATGTGTTAAAATGCCCGTTAGATGCCATAAATTTTGAAAAAATACTCCTCCACCTCAAACAATGACCCGTTTTCTATTTAAAGAGCTGTAGTCGTTGATTGAGTGTCAAATTTTATGAAATTCAAGTCCGCTGAATGTTCAACAATAAGATTAAAACCAACCATGTGGCATCCAAAATAATTTTCTGAAGAATCATAAAACGGAAAAATTTAAGGAAAAAAAAGAAGACAACTCTTCCTAATAAAATAAATAAGCACTAAATGCGTACAAAATGATCGAGGATGCACGGATATAAAGTAATCCATGCCCGGGAGAACTTAATCACCCGTTGTTAGGAACAGCCGTCTTTTTGGCGACGATCTTTCCTCATTTTGAAAATCGGGTTGCAGACTGAAATAACCGCAAGCTATTTAGACATGTTTTGAAAAGTTTAAACTTCTGTTCGAGTTTCATTTAAAGGCATGTGTCATTATTGAATGACATTTCTAGGTCCGTAAATGTTATCGATAAACGGAAGACAGGTCTTGAATTTTGTAGGTTTTATATTTTTTTATTTTCTTTTTGATGATGAATATGTACATATTTACATAGGATTTAAACCCTTTTTATGAAGCAAATAATTACTCATCCATATCGTAACTGAAGACGTTTGAGTGTCTCTGGCTTCATACTCTTCATGCCAAGCCGCGGGAGAATGAATTCAAATCGTTCTCTTGGGGACAGTGCCTTAAGTGAATAAATCCGCCAGTTTGATACCTGCCGCTATGAAATACAACTTAACCACTCCCTTCTCTACAGTATTTCTCTGATAAAAGATGTCGGATGTTCAAGTGTTTAGACCCTGGAGTGCTGGGACGTTGTTGCAAGCATAGAGCAATGGGCACTCTTGTGTCACGAAACAAGGGAAGAGATTAAATCATAAGCCAAAATCACGAAAAATTGAGACCACATCCATAGGATTTGTGCACAGCAGACCAGACATGCGATGTATTCACCGCCTCTGTAGACGAGATGGACGTGCTAGTTTGTTTCTTTGATGACCAGCTAACTAACTTATCACCAAGGAACTGAGCACTACCAGATGTGCTTCTTCGAGTGTCTTGACAACCTGCATGATCTGCGTCTGCGTATGCTGTAGTGCCAATGGTGACGATGTCTTTGGATACCAAAGACCCATATTTATGATCCTTGGAAGAATACCGAAAGACCCATTTTCAAAACTGCTTTCACGTGCTTTTTAGTGGCTTAGATTGATAATCTAGCACACAGCACACAGCAAAAACAAGGTCAGGTCTACTGGCCGTGAGATACATCAGGGATCCAATCATACTGCATATTGGGTTTGGTCAACAGGGATCCCTGAGGTCCTCATCCAGTTTTGTTCGCTCCACCATGGGAGTGTCAACAGACACTTTTTATTAAGATCAAATTTCTTTTAAAATCCATTAGCGTATTTAGATTGATTTATGAAATGCCTCTAGGATTCTAAAAAATTTGTAAGCCTAAGAAAAAGGATATTATACCCATCATCGACATTTGAAATTTAAGTTCAATTTCATTAAGAAAAACGTCACAAGTCTTTGGGGATCGGCGAGGCAAATATGATACTTCAACATATATTTTTAACATGAAGAGTGGTGTTTGCCAGTTTTTCCGAATGAACAATGGTTTGATCCGACTACACCCTTGGAGAATCCTTTTGCCCGAAGAAACTCGACAAAGTATCATACCAACGCCCGGGGTACCTCTTTAACCCCTAAAGAGTCTTTCTTTAGACGGTAGAACATGATTTGGGACGATCTGGGTCAACGAAGCCTTCTGGTTGGCTCACATAGACTTCTTCTTTAAGCTCACCATTTAAGAATGCAGTTTTCACGTCCATTTGATAAACTGTCATGTTTTTGCTGGCAGCATTGGTAAGAAATATTCTGATAGCTTCAAGTCTGTGGCGACCAGGGCGAAGGATTCTTCAAAATCAAGACCTTCTTCTTGACGATATCCCTTTCGCCACAAGACGTGCATTGTTTTTCAACACGTCACCATTACTCCGCAAGGTTACACCTATATATTCCACTAGAGAGCAATAAACATTGCAACAGCTGGAGTGGCAAACTAATTCTCCCAACGTTCAAATCGATCAAGATTCATGTATTTCATCTTGTATGGCTTGAAACCAGCAGTCTACAGATAACAGTAGATTTGAAGTTTAATTGGTTCGACTTTGGACAAGTACTTATTTTAAAACCCACCACCGAGCATCTGTAGCACAGCCTGGTTCCGAGTGGATACGGTCGAGAAGGGTTTCCTAAAATAATAATCAAGAGGATGAGAGTCTGGTCCATTTGCGGGATTTCATGAGGTGAGAGGATTGGATGGGTATAGTAAATCGTGGAGACTCCCAGAACACGAACTTCAGAGTCGGGTCTGGGGCAACACATTAACAAATGGTTCATGCTCAGGATCAGCACAACGGATTTACATCCAAAAGAAATAGCTCAGTTGCAACAAAACGCACCTGGTGATGTACCAAAGATGATTGAAAGCCGAGGAGATGGTGAATGACATACTGCCTGAATGGCCATCGTGATTAAAGAAGAAAGATACTGAAGGACCGGTTGGAATGACCGAGGGTGTAAACTGAGGGACATGAGTCATCTGATGATCACACACCGTTGGGTCTCAAATTATTCATCAAATATCGTTGAAACAGAAGCTCTAAATCTCTATTGCTGGGAGGTACATACAGAATAGCAGGAGCAGAATTAGGTACGAGCCCTAAACTTATAGGTCCAGGCGTCAAAAGGTTAGGATTGGGTCCTGAACTGGAGTGTACAGAGCCTAAAATTTTCTTTTGAGTTGTTTTTATTTTGTTGCTCAGTCAGCTCATCGAAAATAACGTAATAGTTTCCCAATATTTGTCTGTCCGTTTGTTGTAGATTATGTAACCCTTCCTGTTTGGTGCGTAACCAACAAAGAACCCAATGTCTGCTTAGCTGTTCAATTGCCCAAGATCTTCGCTGTCGTTGTTGGGTAGCCAAGAAGCCCCAAATATACGTAAGAAATAAAGATCCGGCTTCTTGTCATGCACTAGTTCATATGGGGTTTTGTTGTGAAGAGTATGTATAAGGGATCGGTTTTGGGTGTAACAGGCAGTAGCCACAGCTTCTGCCCAAAGAAACAAGGGAGCCTTAGAGAATATCAGCATTGTCCGAGCAGCTTCAAGAAGAGTGCGATTCCGTTTTTTTTTTTTTTTTTTTTTTTTTTTTTTTTTTTTTTTGATCAAACAATCGCCATTCTGCTGAGGAAGTTCTCGAAACCGGTCTTCCGTGGTAATGCCTACGCTTTCATAAAATCTGTCAAATCTTATTAACGAATTCGCTGCCATTATCACAAGCCCACGAACCGGACATTTTTGTTGAGACCCGCGACCTGAAGTTGTTTTAACAGATTGGTTACAAAAGCGGGAGTCTCATCCTTGGATCTCAAAAACTTCACCCATGTAAACCTGGAGTAGTCATCGACTATTACCAAAATGTATTTCTTCCCATTTATACTCTGCACTCTTAGCGGTCCGCATAAATCCATGTGAAGGGTGTGTAAAACTTCCATAATGGTGTTAATCGTCTTGGGTTTATAGGTAGCTTTCCTGCTCTTAACTAAGTGGCATGCATGGAACATAAATGAACCTTTGACAAACTTTAACCGAGGTAAGCCTCTAACAAGATCTTTACGAGCAAGATCATAGAGGGTAACCAAAGATTAAGAGATTCAGACGACGAAGCCATAATCCACAGAGATTTGTTCTTGGAGGCTATTAGACATGTAAGCAAATAGGAGAGGAACCTCATCATATCTTCACAGAAAGGTGTATAAGTTCGAAACCAGCAACTTCCATAAATAAGGTCCGACACCATCTAAGTCTCATGACGAGCAGTGATGCATTCTGAAGCAACTTCAAGATCTGAATCACAAAATTGACCGACAGAGAAAAGGTTGTGTCCAAGTCCTTCTACAAAGAATATATATTAATACCCTGGAAATTACATTGTTCACCAAAGACATAATTCCCCATATCCCATAAATGCACCAAAATGGTCGTTTTCTGATCGAACAGCTCCCCAAAAACTTTTTACGAAATTCCTGTAGCCGTGAGCGATCTTCAGTCAATATGTTTTGAGCAGCCAAAGTCCAAATACCAGAGAACGATATGTACAACCTGCATTTGAACAAAGGCAAAAATGAGACATAAGATACATTGGATCCCCAATTGCAATTGGGGTCCGGTTGGTTAGTGCACGAAAGATTAAACGTAACACGGGCAATAGTTTCCTGTGGATCAGCTGGCAAATAGTCACTCTTAAGAGCAGTAAACCTAACAAAAGGGCACTGTCTTCCTAACTGGAGAAGTCTACCAGGGTACTACCATAAGTTGTAGGCAATACCTTAGGTGGAGTATTCCTAGTTAAAGGCCGACTGATCTCCTAAAGGTAATAGTCTGCCAGTGGGTCGCCACTGGCCTTCCAAACTTGCTTAACTTACTTAACCTGCCACACTTTAGTGGCAGAGGATTGCTTCACACACATCTCAGAATGCACAACACATTGATCATGATTAACAGAAATTAAGCATTTGTTACAAGCTTTGCAAGAAGTATTAGAATTCGAATTAATTACAGTACGCTTATAGCTAATACTAGAATCAACACGATCTTATGTTTCACAGTCGACTTATTCATCCTTGGAACTGGCTTCCTACTTGTTTCAAGAGCACTTTTAGAGCTGGCAGGTCTAACTTCTTTTGTATTGCTCCTAGGCTTTGACCTGCTAGCTGCTGAGGGCACCTTTACTCCTGTAGAGGGAATTCCAGAATGTTAGCGAATTTATTTTCTGGTGCACAACTTGTGGAGGTGTGTATGAGTCAACGGTTTCATATGTTTCGACAAAAGTAACTCACTCCCTTTATTCTAAGAAATTGTAAAGGCATTTTTATATATTGGCGAGGGCCAAAGTCAATAGGACACTTGCCTAATACATATCTAACAAGCTCCTTGAGAGTGTTTAGTGTAACCGGCAAGCAGATGCAAGAGAGGTATCCATGGTCTTTTCTACCTCGAGCATCCTCTACTAATTCACGAAGGGTATATCTACATTTACCTTAAGGCGTTCGATCTAGTGGAGATCACTTCCCGATTCTTCTTTGAGATTTCGAGTGGAATTGGTTCACATCAATAGGATATCTACCAGGAGCCAGACACCTTAGTTTTACAATCAGGTATAGTGACACATTTAGAATCTCTCTAAGTGAACTTAGGTGTTCAATTCAGATAACAAAGAGTTGTTCTGTCAGTGGTTTTTGGCACGCCGGTATTTTATTGAATCTACAACTCCTTTATAAATGCGCTATAACTTTTGGCATTTTCTTCTGCCCTAAAGCATTCATTGAGATCGTGAAGGGCATTGAGCTTTGCAGTTAAATCTTTGTTCTGAGAAACTAAAGCCTTAAGGTCAAAAGTGGGATCTGTATCACTATTTTTCTTTGTTAAGCGAGAGATTTTCTCCTTTAATTCACGAATCGTATGTCCTCAGACTTTGAATTCTGTTCATTTAGCTTTCCCAATCATAACAAGTGAATCAAATGAAGGAGCAACCAAGATGTCACTGGTGTTTTTTGTATCCAAAGTTCTATGAGAATTTGTACTTTAATTGTAAGTTGAAGTGTTCAACTCAAGTTTGGAAAATGTTTATCGATTGAGTCCCGTGATCATCATGTTGAATCCTTGTTTTCTCAGATTAAATATTCATATTCAAAGGTCGCAATACTGATTTCTGACACTAGTGAAAAGCACATGCATGTCAGAAAATCTAGACACGTTTAGTACAAATCCGTTGTGGCAGTATAAAAAAAAACAAACAAAAAAATCCCTTTGGACCAAGCATTCACAACTAAAGTTCTCATTGGTGATGAGAAGATTTTTCCCTTTCCATCTCACCACTCCTCAGTCTATCTCATACTGGTCCACTTCGTCTTTCAAATTTTTTCAAAAATAAACGGCTTTCATTGCCCTAACTTCAGTGACTATAGATTTTTGAATTCCTTCAAAATGTTCTTTGAGTAGATTGAAAAATGGAATTACTTCGGTTAAGTAACACCTTTTTGTTTGTTCAAAACCTCTTTCCCCTTCAGTTATGCCCGTTGGTGTGATACGCTTTTTTACAATTTTTCTCAAAATCCCAAAAAGTTTTAAGTAATTACACAACAGAACAAATATTTTACTTGACTTGTAGTTGGAGCGATCTAAGGGACCAGATGGGACCGGTGTATTGGTAGGATTACACAATCGCGATGGTAGTGGACATGCAGTGGGTGTTGCATTGGCCTTTACTCTCGGCCTTATCATTTTGCTAGATCTAAGACCAAAAAACTTCTCAGGTGTCAGTATGAATCCTGAGGGGTAAATGTTTCCCATGAAATTACCTTTTTTGAGTATTAGGTAGGCGTATGTTAACCCTCTTTTCCCACACAACATAGTCAAATCCATTCTTTTGCACATGCAGTTATTCCAGTAGCTTCCACTAACTCTAGTTCTTCCTCATCTACGTTGACTACAATACCGGCACACGATGATGACATAAGAAGTTCATCAAACCATCATATATGACCGGTTGGATGCCATTTTGGACTGTCTGATGAAAAAGGTTTCTGGGCCACCTAGTGCAGTTTTAGTCTTTTGATCATACACCTAGTATGATTTAAACATCATCTGGACAGTTTTGAAAGGATTGATCTAGGATGAAGCTTATTCTCAGTTAAACGTTAAGAGTTATCAGATTGGAAAATCAGTTAGGAATATTGACTCTTCTGTTTAAACTTTTGTTCAAAGTCATTACAGTTTCTTTAATTATCTTATGTTTTCCATAGTTGACTAAGTTGTAACTATGAAGAATAAGTTCCTTTTTAAGATTTTCCACTTTTTATTACGAATTTTGAATAATCATACCATTTGATCATCCATTCGCTGTTCACGTTCAGTCAGTTCAAACTTAGCACGTTGCTCATAAATGGCAACCTGTTCCTTGTAGATCTTAAGTTCAATGGCTTATTGGGTCATAGGAACTCCGCATTCTTAACAGGCAATACACATACACTACTTAGAGCGGAAGATGCACAATTTGGTACAACAGAAATATCATTGACCGAAAAATATTGTTCATATGGAATAATATTACTGTTATCCATATGGACACTAGTTGAGTCAATAACATTTGACGGTTGTACTTTATTATGAATCTCATGTTCGTCCTGATTAGAAACACGATGATCAATAGCATTTTCCAGAATAGTACCTCAAATAAGATTGATGCATTAGATGGACCAGCTTGTGGATTTGCTAACCCGACTGAGGATAAATTGACCATGAATATAGACTGAGCAGTCGGTTCATCATCAACATATGAATCAAAAGCGTCACATTCATCTGCCTGGAAGATGTTATCCTCATTCAGAGCTAAGTCCTTGGGCTGGTTGAATTTAATCCCACATCGCATCAAAGGTGTTGCCCTTTCACAGCCAAAAAGAGTAGTTCCTCTTCATCCAAACTGCACCATTCTCTTGGGCTAGGCATCAGCAGCATCTAGACTTGAAATAATCAAATTTTATAGACTCTTTGGCTACAGTTCCTTTGCAATAAACCAACTCCATTTACAATTATAACACTTGGACTCGGATTCCCAGACCTGCAATGGCATTCCTAACAGCTCTATTTATGTGCACCCTCATTTCCGCTGTAACCCCTGTCCCCAGCAAAATACCTCTGATTCTGTCTCGGCCTTGAACATTCAGAACAACAACCCACCATCTAATAGTTGCTTGATTTCGGGTGTGTGGATGAGGTTCGAGAGTATGAATTATGTTTGGTCTGATGAAGCGTTTCTCTGAAGGATAGGGTATGGAGTGCCATTTGTTTGTTATGTTGTCAAGTATTTTTAATCATTTGGGTGTATCCGGAAATCATTTGTGAATGTTTCATGGGAACTGTGGATATTGTGGTGATTGAGGTTTGTTATGAAGAAGGATATTGATGAGACTGACATGTATGAATGGCATGAGGTTGGACCAAACTAGACACAATGCAGTTGATCATTCATAGGCAGGAGTGATTCCTTTTAATAATCAATCGATCTTGTGCAGCAGCTTCTCATGTTGGTTTTAAGTAAGCATACAGCTGTTTCGTGAATGTCTCTTCAGACCTTTGTTGAGTTTAACGGCTGTCACGAACCTATCCATTCAATGTGACATGATTGTTCACAAATTTAGAGTTCAGTTGAATGTTAGGCATTGTCATTCTGATATTCCCCATGTCGTTGACCAGCTTGTGAAAGCGAACATAGTACTCATTGATATTTTCACCTGGAAGCATCTTGAACCTCTCAAACTCATCGTACAACTTAAGGAATCCGATCTTCTTTTGTGAGTTCAGAACCTGCCAAAGCATTTTTGAGTTAACCCCAAATTGAGCTTTTGCTTCAATGTTGTGATTGATGAGCTTATAGATATCTTTGGGTAGTCCTTGAAGCATAATATTGGTGGCACGGACATCTGCATCATATCATTTCTTCCTCCGTTGTCACAGAAACCTCATAATGATACAGGCCTTTCAAGACCAAAAGACACCATTCCCTCAAGGGTAGTTTCCTGAAGCATCCCTTGAGTGGTTTTCCAACTCAAATGGTCCTATGAACAAGTGTCGAATGAGACTTGGAAATCCATTTTCCTTTTCCCCTACAGTACAATCTGGATTCGATGTGACCAAAGATTTCGTAATCAGCTCCCTATCGAGCATAAGAGGGTGGGTATCAGAACCGGCCGCTTGAATATCATCTGAATTACTAGACATGGTTTATTACTTGTAACATGATAAACTTGGATCGGTACATAAATTGATTAGGATTGTATGTTAAAGTGATGATTGTTTTGATTGATTAGGTGATAAGATATGTTGAATATGATTTGGTTTTGGTTTGAAATAAGTTAACTTAATGAATATAATAAACATAGGCAAAACGCAGTGAAAGAACCCTAGACAAAAAGGCAGATGAAGAATGAATTTTGCCAGAGTAACTTTTATCAAAAACGCAATATGTCTTCAAGCAAAACGCAAAGTAAGGTTTGACTGATGATGTTTACACCATATATATATAATATATAATAAAATATAAAATATATATAATTAAAAATCAACAAGATCAATGATACCGAGAAGTAGTATAGAATGTTCCCGGGTCGTTTATCCCCAACGAGGCTGGACTGGAAAATCGATACAATCGAAGATTTGAGTTTGAAGGAAGGAATTGATTTGATGAGGTGGAAAAGTCAAATTAAACAACAACAAATAAAAACGTTTAAGAAAAACCTAGAAATTACGAAATTAAACTAGAAAACGAGAGCCCGAATCCCGAACAAAGGGGGAAAAACCTAAAATCTTTAAAAATAACCCTACGAAGAAATTTTTACTTCTAAACTACTCTAGGGACCAAATAACGAAGAATGAAAAAGACTAGACCGAAAACGGAGTTCGTTTGACCCAAAAACGAGTCAACACAAAAAACGTACCCGGAACCCGTTCTTTAAAAGATGAAAAGTTGTAAAAATGACTTTAAAACCGCAAAAAAGTTTTTAAGATTTTCCACAAACTATATGATAAAATGAAAATTTTCCCCTAAAAAAGCAAAATATTTTTTTGATAATTTTTGTATTTTTTATGAATTAAATAAACTTTTAACTAAATTAAATTATAAAAAATATTAAACGATTACTAACGAAAAAGACCCAAGGGCGCAGTGGTTAAGTGTGTGTGTAAAGGGGGTTTGTATCGCTTGGTCCCGGGTTCGAGTCTTGCTCACCCGGGCCAAGTGTCTTTCCCCCTTTTTTATTTTTCGAAAAACTCTAGGGTAGAAAATGAACAAAAGTAAAGTGAAAGGTAGGCGGGCAAATTAGTGTAATTTTACACTATAGTGCAAACGAGTACCCTTGGACTTTAAGAAAAGTACCAAACCAACCCTACGATCTAGCTTATTTTTTTGGCTTATTAAAAATTGAGATTCAGCAAAAACTTAAAACTACAAACTTATTAAGGAGCTTATATTAAACAACTTTAACAAATGCACTTTTCACTTTTATCAAAAGAATAAGCTTAAAAATAAGCTTAAAGTTGACAGCAAGCTAAAATGGCTTAAAAGCCAATTTTTCTAAGTCTTTTTGCTACTTATGGTCGAATAAGCTAAGCTAAGGACTAAAATAAGCAAAAGGGAATTAAACTAACTTAAATAAGCTAAAAAGGAAAGGAAAAGCTAAACTAGATAAGCTGTGGGAAGCTTATTATGGCAGAAAAGCTTAAACAAAGCTTGAAGACAAAAATTGCTTAACTTGGGCATTCAAATAAGCTAACAAAAGAAGGAAATAAGCAAACTAAACCATGTTAACCTAAAAAGCTATTAAAAAGCTAAAATGAGCTAATTTCATAAGCTCAATAAGCCTAAAGATAAAATAAGCAGTCCCTAAGCCTAAATCATTCAAAAACAGTCAAATGCCAAGTTTTGGCTTAAAAATAAGCCCACAAACAAGCTTCTTAAAAGCTGAAATTTAGAGAGCTTATCTAGGAGCTTATAGACTCTTAAAATAAGCCAAAAACTTGGGATTAAGTGTGCTTAATGGCTGAGATCAATAAGCCTAAAGTTCCCCCTTTGCACCAGGGGAGCTTTAAGGCAAATCTCAAGGGCTTATTTGACAGCTTATTTTAAGCTGTCAAATAAGCTCTAAAAACACAAAGAAGCTCAAACAGATTGAGTGCTATAGCTAAACAGCTTGTGCACCAATTTTGAGCTTTTAAAAAGCATTAAAACCTGCTGATTTTGTTAAATGAAAAAGGACTTTTGGGTTTTTAGAAACTGTGACCAAAATGGCTTGGTGGTTTTTGACTCACAAAGTCAAAAGACCAAAGCTATTTGGACAGCTCTTTTAGACACACAAACACAAACTTTTTGATGCACAAACTCAAACCTACAAGTGCTTAATCAAATAAGCACTTGTGGGTTACTAGTTTTCATGTTATCAAAAACCTTGTTTATTGAAAATCTGTCAAACATAAATGGGCTTAAAAACTGTTTTAAAAGGCTAAAATTATAATACCTTTTATACTACCCCATTTCATACTAACCTATTTGAAGTATTTAGTTCAAGCTATTAAATCTATGGGCTAATAGAAGAATAGCTAGTTACTAGCTAGCTTAATACACTAATATGACAATTTAAGGAAAAATAATGTTTTAACAATTTAACCTACTGAAAACTTAAAACAGCTAGAGATTAAGCCTAAACAAACATGATTAAAGAGAGTTTAAACAAAATTTGAATAGAATTAAAGCAAAGATATGCTAAAATTAAGCTAAAATTGAGGCTGGGTTTAAAACTGCGAAATTTGTTGTCTAGAATCCAAAGCCACTTTTTCTGAGAGAGTGGCTTAAAAACATTACACCTAAGTGACCTTGCCATATATTCCTGAGCTAAATGTCTCAATAAGCTATATAGCTTATTCTTCATAAAGCTTCAAAATCACACTCTGATTGAACATTATGAACTAAATTCATTGAAAAACTGTATATAGAGCTTATAACAAGTTTTAAATGATTAGAGCTTATTAACAAGAATAAGCTCTAATGAGCTTATTGAGTAAAAAGTGCTTAAAAAATATTCTTTCATTAAAACTGAAAATTTCAAATGCCATTAGAGAAGTTAACTTAAAAAATCAATTTAATAAAACTTTTGTGGACTACACTAAACGAACCTAAAATGCTATTTCTTTGCCATAAATGGCTTTACAAGGCTTTTTTAGCAAAAAATTGCCAACTTGGTTTCTATCTTCTCTCCTTCTGTTGTGCTTGTTTTGTCCAACTTAAAAGGGATGTGTTTTGTTGTGTGAGGTGGTTCCAGCCTCTATCTTGGCCTTTCATTCTTCAAATATCAATCTTGGTGGTCGAATGGACCTTGGGAGGGTGTAGGATTGCTAACTTGGCACATTTGTAGCTGGGAAAGGTAGTGGCGGGGGGGGGGGGAAATTGATTACCCATGGTGGTGGTGAAGGAACACAGGGTAAAAACGGGTATACACACCCTGATTGTGTTGGGAGGGAAAAAACGAGCGGGAAATGCTGTTTGAGAGAGACAGAGTGTAAGTTTGGGAAATTTACATGTTGGCCCATCATGTAATATCTTTCTTTGCACCGTCGTCCTTATGGTTATATAACTTTGGGGACTTGGCAAAACAAGTCCCAAGGTATATTAACCTTTGGCATGATTATTCTTGGTGTTTCAAGTTTTGGGGACTTGGCAGAAATGCCCCCTCACTTGTACTTTGTGCATTTGCAAAACAAGCATGGTCTTCTTTTATCTTTTCTTTTATAAAATTAAGTTTTAGGGTTTGGGCAATTTCAACACTTAACTTATATTCTTGATTTGATGATTTGGGATTTGTCGGGGTTGCCTTGGGTTGACTTTGACCTTGACCTGTTGACTTTTAAGTTGACTTTTTGACTTGTATTGACTTTTTCGGCTTCGATTTGCTTTGTATTTCCAGTCTTTTACATTATGATTTCGGTTTTGTCGTTTTGCTTTTTTTTCGTCTTTTCTTAGTTATCGTTCCTGCCTAAACAATAGCCAAAAACAAGTATTATTTGTCATTCTAAAAGTCGTTTTTGGTTATTTTCTGCTCGTTTTTAACGGTTAAAGGTATGTGTAATTTAAGCACATACCAATATTCACCCACCTTTGAAAAGGTCCTACCAAATCGCGTGTGTAAGATTATTCTAGGGTTTTCCCTTCTTTCTTTTAGTGGGCAATTCTTTGGTGTAATGGGGTCCTTGGCATTGTTCACATCCTACAAGTTGAGTTGAATAAACTTGTTCATTCGCCTTCTTGGATCTCTCTTCTAAATTGTTCAGTTGTGCTTGGATATAGCATCCAGTCCCATCAGAAGTCTCAGTACTTTTTTTCTTGATGTTCATGTGCCATTTTTTGAAGATTATTATGCCATTTCTTGGATGGCCTTTTATAGCTTCGGCAGCTGTCTTAGTTGGAACGGCACTCTTGAGGTCAAGCATCTGTCGGTTGGATATTCCAAACCACTACAGAACAAAATTACCTCCTGCATCTCAGTCAAATAGTGTTGAGGGACACTTCTAAATCAAGAGTTGTCTTTTTTTAAATGCGCCTCCCATGCTGCTAAAGTTGTTGGACTAGGTGGGCAATTAAAAAAATATTTGTTCAAAACTTAGTTTTAAGATCTTCCCAAGTTTTGATTCGAACAATCTGTTCGTTCTTAGCCAATGACTTGCAGCTATTTGGTAAGGATATATGGGAAGATAGTAGCATTAGTTGATCCTCTAGTGATGTTAGGACAATGGAATAAGACAACAATTGGAGAAACTTTTTCATGCTGTTCGTTGATCCTCATTATCCAAACCGCTAAACCGTGTTTTCTTAAAATGCTCCTTAAGAAATTGGCCTTTCAGTTCTAAACTATTCTTTTTCCTCAATCTTTAGGCATAGCAACTCATATCCATAGTCCGATTCGGGTACTTTTCTCATGTTATTGCTCCATGGTTCCGCCTTTGTTCTGCTTCTTTTCCTTCGAGTATTCTTGGTTAGATATTGAATTAAATCAGGCGATATTATTCGTCAAGAATTAGTGCTTTGAAGTGTCTCCTAGATGATCTAAATTCTCGTTCAGGTTCTTTGTTATGGTTCGTAATTGTTTGTTTGTTGAAAATCCTTTATCAATGCACTACCAGAAACAAGAAGATAAACAATCAATAGGATGTGTCTAAAGGAAAAGATAGAAAAAAATATATGCACAAAATCAAATTGGAAAACCAATATTTTGTTTTTGTTCCAAATGTATCGATAGCCTATATCCAATGGGGAGTGGATAAGCATATTAATCGTTTTGAATGAATACGTTGTATGGACAGAAAGTGGGATACGCCGATTCCGATGGAGTGGATTACGCAGTATTCAAGCTATCGACCAGAAAACAATGATATTATAGAAAAACAATTAATTTCGACAAACAATTAAACACATCATATATTAAAGAAAAAATTTAAAGACAATTATTACAAAATTTACAGAATATACAAGTATATACACTAATCTTTAAATTACACTACCGTAGGTTGATATAATCTATTGTTAAAACAATATATCAAATAAATATCTAAATTAATTTTCACTCCCGTTAGCGCGCAAAATCTTGAGGTGTCGTTGTGTCGGTGTATTATTTTATTTATTCAGTTATAATTTATATTTTTCTGGACTAAACCAAAAACAATACTTTACGGACATTGTACTCGATCGGTAGTAGTTTCGTGTTAAGTAGGGGTTGTCAAACACTTGAGTGGAGGTTAAATCTATCATTTTAAAATTATTTTCTGGTTTTCTAATCTATGTTAATTCTATTCTATTCTAAACCTATGTCAGTCCTAATTCTAATTCTAACAGGAAAAAAATGGGGTTTTTAGCCTGAGAGACTGGCACGGTTTGGTGGGTGACTACAATCAATTCAAGACACTTTAACCCATGCAAGCAAATAAACAATAAGTTATAAAGAGCGGTCAAGCCAAATTTAAGATAACTATTTAACCATTATTATTCGTTTAGAAGTTGGTTTGTTTATTTAGTGCAATGATTTCTTCTCTCGAGGTGGTATATCATTCTTAAGACATAGGCGTTACATCATCCTAAGACCTAGACACATTATTCTGTCATAATTAAAGCATTCGTATAAAGAATCCTTATTTGCTAATTATAATCTATCTTAGGGATTAAAGTAATGGTGATCTTGTTAAACCCTAGCTCATAGAGCACTTTTCCTCTTACCGACTTATTGGCGATTTATACACTAGTAGTCTAGTTGTCCAACTATCCAATAGAATCAGAACATTATTTGTTGAATTATCTAGGTTCACCTTCTAGTCAACACGATCAATAAACCTTTGGCAATATCCAATCAACTAGTTAAGCCCGAACGTATCAGACACATAATTTAGAAGGACAATATTTGTGATCCTTATGATTCTAGATGTATAAAATACTATTCGTGAGTATATCCAGACCTCTAGATTTACTTGGTCTTGTAACTAGATCCGTTGATATGATAGGTCAATACAAATGCGCGGTAAACAAGTATAAAAGTAATAAACATAAACAAGCAATTCAACAATAAATCATGAATTCGAGATAAAAAATTACCAAACTTCAGATCTCATTATTATAGGGAATACCCGAGGTATTAGCTTTTTAAACGTCATAATAAATACAAAAGTAATTATTTAACGATTACTAAAGTATATGGAATTACACGTTGTCTCTATGGAATTGATAGCGTTGCTTGACCTCTTCTGCTCTTTTTCTCCTCTAAAAATCGACTTTTATGGTTTAGGTATCGAGAATATGATTCGCTCGACTCACTTAGAATTGTGTTGAGTTTTCTATTTTATAAGTCTAGAAGTCGTGTCGATACGAGCGTATCCAATGGGTTTGGATATGGCATATGGGAGTGATTTTCTTAGAGTAGGGACATATAGAGAGAGAGATATCTTAAGATTCGCCACATATATATCGCTCACTCTCGCTCGGCGTATTGATATCTTTGTATTGGGTATGGGTTTATTGCTTTGTGGTCTTTGGTGAGTGCAGGCTATGGGATTGTCGTATGTTCAATGGATGGATACGGCGTATTCGTTTCAGAATTGTTCTCGCAGCGCAAAATATATTAGAGAGAGAAGCTCCTAGAATGATACTTTATCTAATTTTAAAAAAAACTTATCCCAAAATAACTGCCATTACTTATCATAAACGACTAACAATTTTTGTGTAGAAACTATCTCAAAATAGGTAATACATAGGATAAATGATGCTATAAAATAGACGTTATTTGATGTCATCACGCAATAGATAGAGAGTATAAAATAGTGAGAGAGATGTTTTCTTTATACATGAAATAAATGTGATAGAGACAAGCGAAATGTAGAATTGTTCAAAATGTCGAGGGATTGATGCACAGTGAATTTAATCAATATCTTCATTCATATTTTTTTAAGCATTTTTTAATTGTGTGTTTTGTTTTTTTTCTTTACTTATTTTCACGTTATACCATTTACTAATCCCCCCCATATGCGTGAAATTATTACTAAACTCCCAAAAGTTTTTTAACCTCTATTATTTCAAGGTAAAAAAAAACACAAAGCCCACCACAAAACCCGGTTTTCTTACCCATTCTTCTATTTATTTATATTCTATGTAATTATACACAAAATTCCCATTCTACCTATCCTATCTTTCTTTTTTTCCTCCTCCAACCCACCTTTTAAAAAACCCTTTGAAAATAGATATATAATTTTTTACCTCTCATTTTTAAAACCACATATTATTTTCATAAAACCCCATAATCTCACTTTTTTTCAAATTGTTTTTTTTTCCCTAATAACCCCCCCTCCCCCCCCCCCTATGACTGTCAAACAATAACCTCCCAAAAAATCCAACCAAACCCCCCCCCCAAATCCTTTCAACTCTCATCCCAAAAATACCCCTTTTTTATAACTCTCTACCCATCTTCACTAATTACTCTCTACCAACAACACCGACTTAATATGACTCTAATACTCCACCAACAAATCAACCCCGCCGTCAGATTACCTAAGTAATTGTGTGTGTAGTGAGACGCCTCCACTCCGTAAATCGCCCCTACTACCCTCACTAGGATGATATGAAATCAGACAATTAATCCAACACACAAAAAACCAAACGGCGTAACTTCAATAGTAAAATAATTTTCATTGAACTTTCCGCCACCATTAAAATAGATTTTAACATTTATCTTAGGGTTTAAACGCACACCCATTAAGACATATGAAAAAGTGATTTGATGAACTTCTAACAAAGTCAAAATTCACTCTATAACCCCCTCGCACCCCCCCTCCCCACCACCCCTCCGGTTCCGTCTGATGACATAGTAATAGACCCCCTCTGCCCACATCACCCAACGCTGAATATATGGACAATACCTCGCCCATTTATTAAAAATGGTACTCTAAACTAATTTTCACTTAAAATTTACAATGAGAAGACAAAGTCCACCTATATGCAAGGTCGAGTGTATTGCGTACCGGCACTAGGCCTAAAGTCACCTTGGTTGCAGTCAGCTCCTCGCGATTCCCTCGCATGAATAAATAGAACCACGCTCTCCTCCTAACCGAGATACTCCACCTGACCACGCCTGTCGTGCCTGCGGCAAACTGTAATCATGCACCACTTCCTTCTTTAGCGTGCGTCTTCACTGGATCTCGATCAAACCTTTAGTCGGATGAGACCCCACCAGCAATATTGGGCCAGAGTACTCTGTGCTCGATTTATATCAGAAGAGCATAATACAAAGATTTTAGGGTGAGGGTGGACTATTTAGAGAGAAGTTAAGAGAGGATCAGTTAAGAGAGAAGTTAAGAGATTTTAGGGACCAATGTTTGCTAATAGTAAGCAAACATCGAATCCCCTAGGACTTCGGTCTAGCAGATATCTCTTGTATCAAAGTTATCTGTTTGAGCCACCAAGCCTTGTTGATTCCACTCCTTCTAGTTGTAAAGAGGATTGTTTACCTTGGATCGAATCCAAAATAACAATGGTTGAGACTTTGTTTATATATCAAAGTGTATGCGGAATCTACACTTTGGATTTCTATAGAAGGTATTTATAAATGTTAACAGTATCCAAACAAAGAACAATGAATAAATAACAAAACTGCTTCAAATTATTGATAATACGTGTACTCTTGTTAGTATCTAGGGTTACAAACCTTGAAGTTTATAGTTCTTTCTCTAAGATTATCTCTATCTCTATAAGCGTTTAATGACACATGTAAACCTTAAACATAGGATCTCCTTTTATACACCTCAGGAGTCCTTCTAACAAAGATAAACTATCAATTATAATCATATATAAATCTTCCTAACATATAAAAGATATACATTCCATATTTATCTCATTGCATCCTTATCTCTAAGTCAGCAGATTTGACCATCAGCGGTATTAATGTTTCTACTAGCAGTATTAACTAACACTAACAGTACTAAGTTTGTACTGGCAGTACTAACTCCATTAGTACGTTTAGTTTTTCCTTTGGCCAGTATTTAACTCTTGACTGAAGATTTATTCCAACAAATTCTCCCATAAACTTTGTGATTTTTTTCAAATCCTAAGTTTCTTCTAGATTAAATCTCCGTCTTGTCTTTGATGTTGATTCTTTTAATCCACCTCTTCTACTTCTGCACTTGTGATATGATGAACTTTAGTAGTTCATATGCTTGTGAACTCTCATGATCAACCTCCAATCTCTTACTCAGCATCTTTGATAACATTTCTTGACTTAGAGGATACTTCTTCTCTGTAAGCATATGAATAGTAATCCCATTTTCGCTTATTTAGCAGAATATGAATTTCCAGAGATAATCACATAAACTCTAACTTACACATGTATATTCATGCTGGATTTCGTCTATATTTTCTCTTCTTTCATTCAGGTCAAATAAAGTATGCAAATCTCACCCAAAGCTTCAAATCATATCCTTTGGGTTCTTGAAGCACTATACCTTCCCTTTGACTAGCTTGTTGTAAAAGTCATAACATCTTCGTCTATAAAGTCTTCATGCATCTCATCAAAACATTATAGTTCTTGGAATCTGCTATCTCTCTGAAGATTTGATAATACATGAAATTTTCTTGTCAGAACTAGACTTCCAATCCACAATTGGATAACTTTGTAATAGGCGATTCAACATTTCTCTTGGAACATGTTATAAATAAACTATTGAGATCTTCCTTTCTCATATTCTGTTCATCTTTTGTCTCTTAACAGTACCTTCTTGTGCCTTTTTCTAGGTAGTATCTCTTTCTTTTTTGCCTCAGATTCTTTAGAAAACTTCTTTCATTTCCTTTTTTGTAATCAACTTCTTATTCTTCAATCTTTTCGGAGACTTCATCCCTTTCAATTCCTGTTAATTAAATCAATAGGCTCAATATGTGGGTTAAAATCCCAAACCTTTTTCAAAATTTGGTCCTAAATCTCATTATAAGACATTCCCTTAAATTCATCTAATCTTGTAGTTTCTCCATGGATTCTTCAAGTATTTAACATATTCCTCCTTGGTTGGGCAATTGTCTTTGGTTATTCTTTAGAGCATGTTACCCTTATGACTGAAGGATCATTCCAATCTATCTTCTTAGATGACTTGGCTTTCAAGACATAGCTCTTTGCCTTTCCTCTTCATCCCATTGTCTAGCAATTTCTTCATCCCTTGCAATCTGTGCCCTTTGTTCTTCATCCATTTGTTCTTGCAGTCTAATGGCTTCAGCAAAACTCAACCTTTCTTGTTCAAGCTCTTTCTTAGACTTTTTCTTGGGCTCAGACTCTGTCATTATTGCTTTTCCCCTTGGTCTTTTCTTGATCATTATTCTATTCACTCCTTCTTCTATAAGTAACAGTATCTTCTACAAGTCTAATATTTTACCTCAAGCTATACTAACCACTAGAACTTCACTAGCAGTACCTTTTGTTGCTCCAGCAATACTAACTTCAGATTGTCCTTTCTCACTAAAATTCCTGATCTTGAAATGACTTCAGTGGGAAGTACTTCTTGAATAATAGGTTCAGTTTCCAGTGCCTTTGCTCTCTCTTGAAACCTCGCATAGATAATTTCTCACCTCTGTTTGGCAAGGGAATCATTTCAACATCTTCATCATTTCAGGAAAGGCACAACCTCGGGCTCTTTTCCTTGTTGTTCTGCCTTGAGTTAGTCTATAATTTCTTTACCCTTAGAATGAGCTTAGTGACAGTAGCACTGTAAGTGAGCCTGGTCTTCTTCAAATCATCCTCCAATTCGCCAACTTTCTTAGATAGTTTGGTAACTAAAGTCGTCAATTCAAAAAGTTTCAAACTACCCTCAGCACTTCTATGTGAGTGAACAGGATAGAGAGGTAATTCATTGGGTGTAGGAATATGTTGTTCTACTCCAGGTGATGGTTATGCAGGTGATGGTTGTGTTGGTGATGGTTGTGTTGGTGATGGTTATGTTGGTGATGGTTGTGTTGGTGATGGTTGTGATACAGTAGTAGTGGTATGATCAGGTTAGTGTTCAAATGAAGGTTCAGGTGAATGTTCAATTGAAGGTTCTGGTGTTGGTTCAATTGAAGTTAGGTGAGTGTGAAGGTAAAGTTTCAGTGAGTGTGAAGGTTGGGATTTTTACTGTGATTCTTGAAGGTGAAGTGGAAGGTCAGAATCATCTAGCATAGTGGAATTAAATCAACTTCTTGGGCATGGAATATTCCACTTTGTGGTCTCTTCATATTGTTAAAAACTTTAATGCTAAGAGAGGGTACATGATATGTTCTTGAGTGTTGGTGGAAGGTGTTTCCTCTGCATATCTGGCATATTTTGAATTGATAATAAAGGTACATTAAAAAACTTATGGGGCATTGAAATATTGACACCTTCTGATCAATAAATCATGCAGAAAAATTAAAAATTTTCCTATTGGTAGCTAAACAGATAGCAGCAGTTGACAATGTTACTACTAATACTTATCCCAAGCGTCTTTCTTTGGAATAAGACAATGAAGTAATAGTGTGAATAAGAAACCTCCATTTGAGGTGAAAAAGCACCATTTTGAAAAAGTTAACTTATCTGAATCTGTGTTGACTATCCCATGAGTGCAATTTGCTCAATAATCTCTGAGTTGGGTATAGATGTTGTACTATAATGATCATCCAACTTTAGATGTCGTCTTATAGAGCTTTAGTAATAGTCATTAGTGTCGACTTCTCCATATCATCATTAGAAGCTTCAGAGGACCTCCCACAAATTGTTTGATAAAAGAGATTATAAACATTGGCTTCTTTATGAGTGCATAGGCAAATGTGACTTCCGTTTAGGAAATCGAATGACTTGAGGAAACCCTCTTACTTCTGTAGATTTCTCCAAAAAAGCATAACATGTTGTGCTTGTCACCAAAAAATTCCCCAATTTGACTATGAATAAAAGTGTGAGGAATCGTGTTGGGTTATGATCAGTTTATGAAGAATGAATGATGGAGGATAGTTAATTGAGATTATATAGAGAAACGTAGAGATATGGTTTGACCGACTTAAAGAAATTGAGTTTATCGTGATTAAATTAAACATATATATAGAAAGATCACGAAAGTCTAATTAGTCAAACCCTATATCATAGGTATTTGGCAGAAATATCTCAACGGCTCTATTAGTTATGATAAATTCTTGTTAGGGCATCTATCAGTTCGAATGGTCATCCCAGCTAGTACCTAAATTTGGTCTAGCAGTACTAAAATAAGCCTAGCAGTATTAACTTCTCTCCAAAAGCAGTACAAACTCAATTTTTGTATTATGCAAATATAGCTTCACACAATCTCTCTTTCTGTTTTTAAGATCACATTTTATCTCTCATTCTTTTAACTCACTTTTCATCTGTCTGTTTTTCACACCATCTTCTTTCTGTTTTTAGCTTACCAATTCTCCTCTATTCTTTTGGCTCACTAATTCACCAAAGATTTAGTTTTTGGCAAACTACCCGGCATATTAAGGATTTGAGAAGTCTTTACCAATAGTCGTTTGCTTTGGACTAGCCAATGCTTCATTGTAAAAACATGGTGCATTGATGACCATATAGTTTTGAGTAAACTATCAACTATCAATGTATTTGAGAAGTCTTTACCAGTAGCCGTTTGCTCTGGACTAGTCAATTCTTTTGTCTATAAGACATGGTGAACTGATGACCATTTGTTATGTGGTGTTAAAACCAACACTTTTAGGAACAAACAATCAACCTACCTCCTATAATGCATTCATTGGGTCAACAATTTCTCATTCCATTGCTTATCACTGAATGGAGTTAGCTCCAAAAACAAGGGAAAAACATTAATCCTAACCATTTTTCTTGTTTAGCAGTATTAAATGGTACTAACAGGATTAACAGCGAGACATAGAAATATTTTGCAGTAACTAACTACATAAAGTAACAGTTTTTGATAAAAGTTTTAAATAGAACTAGCAGTTTCAATAAATTATAACTAGCAATCGTCCATATGCTCAATTACCAGAAGTAACATAACCTCCATCAAAGTCTTTGAAATCTGAAAGATGGGTTATGTTTCCAGTCATGTGCCTTGAGCATCCACTATCAATAAATCCTTTATCATTTAGTTGTGAATTGCTCTGCACATAAAACTTATGAAGTTAGTTTTCTTTGGGGACCCAAGCCAGATTACTGACTTGGATCTGCCCGTGCATCAATGTGATTTATTAGTTGAAAACCAGTAATGCACCATTTTAGGTTTGATGGGTCTACCAAACCCTACATGATGAGGACTTAATATCACATTAAACCCCCTTGCCCTCGACCAGTATTAATAGTTTGATCTAAATGGCCTACCAGTATTTAAACCTTTGATTTCAAAACACATTGGTGTTAATGATGTCCTTTTATAAAAGGGCTGTGAACAGTTGATTTGTGTTGATTTGAAAATATGTTCCTGGTGATGTCTAACTAAAGAATTGTTTATTTGGGGTGGCAGTATAAGAAGTCCTAAACAGTTATATTAAAAGACCTAGAATTACTAAAAGGTTTTCTACAGTGTTAACTGGAACACTAAAAGTTATTTACAGGCTCTGCTTGTATTAATTAGTTTTCTACGGCCAGTTCTTCATTATTAAATCTGCTTTGGTGCCATATGTTTCGTGTGCACTGGGATGAGAGGTTTTAGAATAGTAGTCATTATACTTTTTGTTACAATTATTTCCAACTTATTAGTCTTTTCCTTTGTTAGTTTAGGACAAGCTTTGTATAGAATGTGATAAAACTCCCAGAGATAAAAACTTGCCTTTGTTATTAAAAACAAATGTTAAATCAGAAAAATGATTGGATTTTTGTCATTCAAATTAATTTGGTTTCATCTATGTCTTTGTGACCTGTACATCTCTGCATACCTAACTGACCTCCTAACTGGTTTTTCAGGTTTAACAAACTCTTTCTTAGTATCAGTAGGATAACAGTTTTCTTTTCAAACTTTAGGGTTAGGCTCATAATTATCCTCATCATCTAACAACCATCTTCAATGATTGAGCATCTTTATTCTCTCTATATTTTTAGGTTATACTTCCTTTAACATGTATTAGCAGGATTAGAAAAACTTTTTCTTTTCAATCTTTTGTCTACCTTAAGTGAAGACTTAACAGAGCTAGTTTCAGTATCAGTCTTTTGATGTTGTTCCAAAGAGTCATCAGTATTCTCCTTAGAATTATATTGACTCTTATCTAAACCAATGGAAGGCTTTAAACTAGAATCCCTAGGACCATACTCATTTACCTCAGGTTCTTTGAATTCTTCAAGACCTGAATAAGATAAGTCTAAAGGTGTTGGTCTATTAAGAATCAAAGTATGAGGTGAGGGGACAGCATGATAACCTACTCCTTTCTTGCTTTTGTAAGTTATCTGACTTTCTAACATTTCACTTAAGTCCTTAGCTGATTTATCAAACTTTGCAATCTTAAACTCAAACCCTCTTTTCTTTGTTTATCATTTTTCAAAGTTCATCCTCTAAGTATCCCATCTGATATTCTTTGTGGGACCTAAACCTTCTTTTAAGTAGAGCAATTTCCTCAGAGAAAAGAACTTCATGTTCTCTATATTTAACAATTTGATCTTCTAAAGTTGCTAAACCTCTTTTGTATTATGTAGTGCTTTTAAAAACTAGTATCATCTAATTTAACAGCAAATCAATTCATACTGTTTTTTTGGCTTATAGTTTTTAAGACAGATTTATCATTTGTTTACCTAGATTCTGAGACTGCCTGAGAGCCATGTTTGCCTGAATTTCTTTCCTTGCCATGTCACTCCAATCATATCCACGCACATCTATAGCACAACATTGCCTTTTCAGATGCATCTTCAATCTTTACTGGCCTTTGATGTGATACCTTGATTCAATTTTTTCGTTGTTCTTTACTCCTAGGTGGCTCTACATTCTTTAGGGGCAAAAATGTCCATTTTATGGTTGGTTGTAACATTCTACCTTTGATTTATTATATCTAGCAGTGTTGCTTCCATCATATGGATGATTTTCTTACAGTTCTTTGGATAGAAACTTTCTTGCCCTCATGTTTTGTAGTGCAATACTCCAACTTTAAATCAATTTCTTCAAATCTTCTTCATGATGTTGCTAAAGGTCTTCATGATCTAGTTGAGACCCTTGTGGTAGATTGGATAGAAAGGCTATAATGTGGATTCACTAAGCTAGCAGTACTAATTTCAGTACTGGCAGTTTAATCTTTGTGGTACCAGTACTAACTTTCAGGGTTATCAGATATTAATTATTAGTACTGCTTACACTGATTGTGGTTAGAAATGCCATGTTTTTTCATCATTGCATGACACCAACTGATTTCTTTACATTATGTTCAACAATTTTAATATCTGTGTACAAATCTTCCAAACATAGGTATCAAAATAGGTTTGTTCATCCCAAACTACAAATGTGTATCACCATTCAGAAGGTAACTATTCATGCCAATGTGTAACTTCTAAATGCCTAAATAAACTTATACAAGAAAAATGCAAAGGGTTTCTAAATTGAGGGGGAAAATGTGCACAATAACAAAATTTGTTTTATACACTCCCCCTCCCTGTTTTTTAAACACACACAAACACAACACTCAATTTTTTTTCTTTCTTTTCAAACCATTCAAATCGTCATCTTCATCATCTTCACTTACAGTCATTTTCGAGCTAAAGGTATAAATTGAACATTGTTCCTTACACCCTAATGAACCTACATCTCAATCGAATTACGTTCTTATGAGGTCTTGATCAAGAAAACCCTAAATATGGAATTAGGGTTCTTCAAAATTGAAACTGAGTAAAAACTGAAATTGGTTGAGGGGTTTTGTTCCTCTAAGGGTGCTAATGATTCGTTTATAATGATTTTTCAATAAGAATAACTCTTCAGTTGGTTTTGGTCGATTTTAGGATTCAAAAATATGAGTTTTTGATGTATATGATGAAAATATTATGGGGTTTGTACTAGGAAGCTAGTTTACTTATTCTTGAATGAGTTTGAGTGTCTATATCATACCCTTGTTTGTAACAAATCTTGAATGTATGCATCTTGTTGTGTGTTCATATTTGGTTGTTGGTTCTGTTGATCCCACGCCTTGATCGGTTCTTTACCTAGTAAAGTGTATGTTACCTTGGATGAATCCAAAATAACAATAGATGAGACTTTGTTTGTATATCAAAGTGTATGCGGAATCTACACTTTGATACTCTAGAGGTATTTATCAATGGAACAGTACCAAACAAAGAACAATGAATAAAACCACAAACTGCTTCAATATTATTGATAATACGAGTACTCTTGATTAGTACTAGGGTTACAAACCTTGAAGCTATTACAACGTTCTTTCTCTAAGATGTATCTCTATCTCTTAAGCATAAGCATATATTAAACCTTAACCTATGATCTCCTTTTATACACCACAAGGAGTCCTTTACAAGATAACTACCGAACTTTTAGGATCATTTAGAATTATATTCAAATACAAATCTTCCTAAAATATAAAAGATATACATTCCTTATTTATCTCTTTGCATCCTTATCTCCAAGTCAGTAGCTTTGACCATCAGCAGTATTAATCTTTCTTCTAGCAGTATTAACTAACTCTGGCAGTACTAAGTATGTACTGGCAGTACTAACTCCATTAGTACTGTTAGTTATACCTTGGCAGTATTAACTCTTGTGAAGATTTATTCTCAACAATCCTCCCCTAAACTTGTGATTTGTCTTTGAATCCCAAGTTTCTTTTGGATTAAATCTTCTTGACTTCTGATGATGATTCTTTCAAATACTCTTCTACTTCTGCACTTGTGATCTGTTGAACTTTAGTAGTTCATATGCTTGTGTACTTTCATGATCAACCTCCAATCTCTTTGTCAACATCTTTGATATCATCTCTTGACTTAGAGGGTATTTCTTCTCTGTCAGCATATGTATAGCAATCCCATTTTGCGTCAGCAGAATATGAATACCACAAAAATCACATAACTCCAACTTATCAGATTATATTCCTACTGATTCTTCCATATTTCATCTTCTCCATCAGGCTCAAATAAAGTATGCAGATTTCCCCAAAGCATCAAATCATATCCTTCTGGCCTTGAAGCACTATATCTTTCTTTGACTAGCCTGTATAAGTCCATAACATCTTGTCTATCAAAGTCTTCAAGCATCTCACTCAAAACCTTATAGTTCTTGGAACTGCCATCTCCTCTAAAGATTTGATAATACATGAAATTCTCTGTCAGAACACAAGTCTTCCAATCCACAATTGGATATTTTATAGATAGAGATTCAACATCTTTTGCAAACTCTTCTCTTGGAACTATGTCTAAGTATCCCTTGAGATCTTCCTTCTTAGTTTCTTCTTCCATCTTTTGTCTCTTAACAGTACCTCTTGTGCTTTTTCTAGGAAGAGATTTCTTTCTTTTTGCTCCAGATTCTTTAGACACTTCTTTCATTTCCTTTTGTGTATCAACATCTTCTTCTTCAATCTTTTCAGGAGACTTCATCTTTTCACTTCCATGCTCCATAGGCTCAATATGTTGGTTAAAATCCCAAACCTTTTCAAATATTGGCCTAATCTCATTATAAGACATTCCCTTGAAGTCACTAATCTTGTAGTTTCCCTGATTCTTCAAGTATTTAACCATATTCCTCCTTGCTTGGGCAACTGTCTTTGGTTTCATCTTTAGAGCATGATACCTTATGACTGAAGGATCATTCCAATCTATCTTCTTAGTTGACTTGGCTTCAGACATAGCTCTTTGCCTTTCCTCTTCATCCCACTGTCTAGCAATTTCTTCATCCCTTGCAATCTGTGCCCTTTGTTCTTCATTCATTTGTTCTTGCAGTCTGATGGCTTCAGCAAAACTTAACCTTTCTTGTTCAATCTCTTTCTTAGACTTCTTCTTGGGCTCAGGCTCTGTCATTATTGCTTTTCCCTTGTCTTTTCTTGTCCTTTCCTCTTCACTCCTTCTTCTGTAAGTAACAGTTCTTCCAGCAGTACTAATATTTTCCTCAGCAGTACTAACCACTGGAACTTCACTAGCAGTACCTTTTGTTGCTCCAGCAGTACTAACTTCAGAATTCCCTTTCTCACTGCTTCCTTGATCTTGAATGACTTCAGTGGGAGTCACTTCTTGAATAATAGGTTCAGTTTCATTGCTTGCTTTCTCTTGAACCTCTGCATCAGATAATTTCCTCCCCTGTTTGGAAGAATCATCTTCAACATCTTCATCATCTTCAGAAAGGACAACCCGAGCTCCTTTCCTTGCTTTCCCAGCCTTGACTTGAGCCTCTAATTTCTTTACCCTTAGAATGAGCTTAGTTACAGCAGCACTGTAAGTTAGCTTGGTCTTCTTCAAATCATCCTCCAAAACGCCAATTCTCTCAGAGAGTTTGGTAACCAAATTCGTCAATTCAATGAGTTTCAAACTACCCTCATCACTTCCATGTGAGTGAACAACATGGAGAGGTGAGTCATGGGGTGTAGGAATATGTTGTTCTATTTTAGGTGATGGTTGTGTTGGTTGTGTTGGAGATGGGAATGATACAGCAGCAGTGGTATGATCAGGTGAGTGTTCAGTTGAAGGTGCAGGTGAGTGTGAAGGTGAAGGTTCAGGTGAGGGTGAAGGTGAAGGTTCAGGTGAGGGTGAAGGTGAAGATGTGATTCTTGAAGGTGAAGTGGAAGGTTCAGAAACATTTAGCATAGTAGGGAATAAAGCAACTTCTTGGCCTGAATATCCCTTTGTAGGCCTCTTCATATTGTTGAAAACTTTGATGCTAAGAGAGGGTACAGGATATGTTCTTGAGTGTTGTTGAAGTTGTTTCCTCTGCATATCTAAGCATATTTGAATGAACCTAGGGTACATTAAAAACTTATGGGGGCTTGAAATATTTGACACCATATGCTCAAAATATTTTTTTTTTTTTTTCATTCCCTAAAAAAATTATATTTCCTATTGGCTTAGCCAACAGATAACAGCAGATGCAATGGTTACTAATAAAATGCATCCCAAGTAGTCTTCTTTGGGCTAAGGCAATGAAGAATATTGTGAATAAGCAACCTCCATTGAGGTGAAAAAGCACCCTTTTGAAAAGTTAACTTATCTGAATCATTGTGATATCCCATGAGTGCCAATTGCTCAAAAATCTCTGAGTTGGGTATAGAAGTAACACCATCTTGATCATCCAACTTAAGATGTCATCTTAAACTTGCTTCGGTGATAGACATAGAGTGACCATCAATGGTAGCAGTAATCTGAACTTCTCTATTATCATTAGTAGAAGCTTCTGCAGACCTCCAAAATTGTTTGATAAAAGAAATATAAACATCTGGCTTCTTTGTGAGGGCATAGCAAATGTGACTTCGATTTAGGAAATTGATGACTTGATGAAACCCTGTACTTCCTATAGATTTCTCTAAAAATGCTACCATGTTGTGCTTGTCACAAAAATACAAATTTGCCATGAATAAAACTATGAGTAATCGTGTGGGATATGATCGTGGATGAATATATGAAGGCTGGAGAAAGTTAATTGAGATTAATAGAGATCGTAGAGATATGTTTGGACGACTTAAAAAAATTTTAAGTTTATCGTGATTAAATAAAACATATATAAAGAATGATCACGACAAGTCCAATTGGGTCAAACACCTATATCATAGGAATATGGCGGTATACTCAACGAACTTCTATTAAATAAATGAAAAAATCTGTTAGGTCCAAATAGTACTAACGGCCATCTAGCAGTACTAAATTTGGTCTAGCAGTACTAAAATAAGCCTAGCAGTATTAACTTCTCCACCTAAAAGCAGTACAAACTCCAAAGTTTTGTATTAATCAAAAATAACTTCACATAATCTCTCTTTCTGTTTTTAAGCTCACATTTTATCTCTCAATTCTTTTAACTCACTTTTCACTCTGTCTGTTTTTCATACATCTCTCTTTCTGTGTTTAAGCTCACCAATTCTCCCTTTTCTTTTGGCTCACAAATTCACACAAAGTATAGTTTTTGGCAAACTACCAGCCATTAACGGATTTGAATAGTCTTTACCAATAGCCGTTTGCTTTGGAATAGCCAATGCTTCATAGTAAAAACACGATGCATTGATAACCATATAGTTTTGAGTAAACTATCAACTATCAACGGATTTGAGAAGTCTTTACCAGTAGCCGTTTGCTTTGGACTAGTCAATTCTTGATGTCAATAAGAAATGGTGAACTGATGACCATTTGTTGTGTGGTGTTGAAACCAACACTTGAAGAACAAACAATATTCCTCCCCTCAAATATTAAACCATTGAGTAACCAATTTCATACTTTATTGTTCATCCTGAAAGAGTTAGCTCAAAACCAAGAAAAACATAATCTAACCATTTTTCTTGTTTAGCAGTATTAAATGGTACTAACAGGATTAACAATTAGAACCACTAGAAAATAACTAGCCTGTACCTATCTATAAGTAACAGTTTTGACAAACAGTTTTAAATATAACTAGCAATACTAATTATAACTAGCAGTATTAATATTCTTAAATTTTTTATGACCAAGCCTTCTTTGCCATAGCATTGATTCTTCAGATGTAGACTTTGCAATGACAAGTTAAATATCTTAGGAACTATGTTTTCATATCAAAACTGTACCATGTTATCCTGTCTAGGAATTTTAAGGAAGTATCTGATTTTAATTAGACAAATTAAATTAGGAGATAGAAAAGGAATTTGAATCAGTAAAAAAGAACAGTCTTTTTGTTCACAACAATATGTGTGACACTAAGAGGTTGAACTTTAACTCTTTGACAAAGTATACATCATCAAAATCAAGATTATCAGTTTTAATAGTACATTTGCCAGTAATTCTGCCTCCATATGCTCCTCCACCAAAAGTAACATAACCTCCATCAAAATCTTTGAAATCTGAAAGATGGGCTATGTTTCCAGTCATGTGCCTTGAGCATCCACTATCAACAAAGCCTTTATCATTTAGCTGTGAATTGCTCTGCACACAAAACTTATGAAGTTAGTTTCTTTGGGACCCAGCATTACTGACTTGGATCTGCCCGTGCATAATGTTAATTATATTTGTTGAAAACCAGTGATGCACCATTGGGTTTGATGGGTCTCCAAACCCAACATGCTGAGGGCTTAACAGCATTAAATCCCCTTGCCCTGACAGTATTAACATTTTGCCTACCAGTATTAAACCTTTGATAATAAGACCTTTTTGTTAATGTTGTTCTCTTGTAAAAGGGCCTGTGAACAGTTGATTGTGCTTGATTTTGAAAATATGTTCCTGGTTTAGCATCAATGAACTATTGATTTTGGGAGGAGCAGTATAAGAAGGCCTAACTGTATTAAAAAGACCTGCAGTACTAAACAGGTCTACCAATGATAACAGACCTAACAGTATTAACCAGGCCTTGCAGTTATTATCAGATTTTAGGCAGTCTCATTAAAGATACTCTTGGGTAGCCATATGTTTGTATGCACTGGATGAGAGGTTTTTGGACAGCTGTATTGGAATGTGATCAAAACTTCCACAGAATAAAATCATGCCTTGTTATTAAAAACAAAGTTACATCATAATTGATTGGATTTTTTGACCATCTAATCCTTTGGTTACCTTTAGGTCTTTGTGACATGTACATTCTGCCCCTATACCTAACTGACCTCCTTAATTATTTTTTAGGTTTAACACACACTCTTTCTTTAGTAGCAGTAGGTTATAACAGGTCTTCTTTTCAACTTTGGGTAGCTCAACTTCATCCTCATCATCTGACACCCAATCTTCAATAATTGGAGCATCATTATCCTCTCTAGCTTTCTTAGGTTCTTCTTCCCTAACATGATTAGCAGGATTGAAAAACTTTTCTTTCCAATCTTTGTCTGCCTTAAGGGGAGACTTAACAGAGCTAGTTTTAGAATCAGTCTTTTGTTGTTGTTTTAAAGAGTCATCAGTATTCTCCTTAGAATTATCTGACTCTTTATCACAAACAGTGTTAGGCTTTAAACTAGAATCCCTAGGACCATACTCATTAAACTCAGGTTGTTTGAATTCTTCAAGACCTGAATAAGATAAGTCTAAAGGAGTTAGTCTTTTAAGAATCAAGGATGAGGTGAGGGGAAAACATGATATCCTACTCCTTTCTTGCTTTTGTCAGTAATCTGACTTTCTAGCATTTAATCTAAGTCTTTTGCTGATTTTTCAAACTTTGCAATTTTAAACTCAAACCCCTCCTTTTCTTCCTTAACCTTTTCAAGTTCAGTCCTAAGTAATCCCATTAGATATTCTTTGTGACCTACACTTCTTTTAAGCAAAGCAATTTCCTCAGAAAAAAGGACTTCAGATTCTTTATATTTAATAATTTGTCCTTCTAAAATTGATAAACCTCTTTTGTATGTAGAAGCTTTAAAACCAGTATCATCTAATTTAACAAGTAAATCATCATACTGTTTCTTTAGAGCTTCATAGTTTGTCAGACAAGTTTTTGAGCAAGATTTGTCATTATTTACCTTAGAGTCTGATAGAGCCATAGGTAGGCCATCTGATTTCCTGTGAGTAATGAGTTCTTCTTGTTTGTTACTTCTAGATCAAGTTTCCTTCAAAGCACAGGCTTGTTCACCATTGTTGATCCCATGCCTTGATCGGTTCTTTACGTATTAAAGTGTTTGTTACCTTGGATGAATCCAAAATAACAACAGTTCAGACTTTGTTTGTATATCAAAGTGTATGAGGAATCTACACTTTGATACTCTAGAAGTATTTAGCAATGGAACAGTATCAACAATGAATATATCTCTAACTGCTTCAATATTATTGATAATACGAGTACTCTTGAATAGTACTAGGGTTACAAACCTTGAAGCTATTACAATCTTTCTCTAAGATGTATTCTCTATGTATGCGTTTTTGTATATGTGTTTATAAAACCTTAACCTAGGATCTCCTTTCATACATCACAAGGAGTCCTTTACAAGATAACTATCAATCATAATCACATACAAATATTCCTAAAATATAAAAGATATACATTCCTTATTTATCTCTATACATCCTTATCTCCAAGTCAGCAGCTTTGACCATCAGCAGTATTAATCTTTCTTCTAGTATTATTAACTAACTCTGGCAGTACTAACTCCATTAGTACTGTTAGTTACACCTTGGCAGTATTAACTTTTGATGAAGATTTATTCCCAACAATCCTCCCCTAAACTTGTAATTTATCTTCAAATCCCAAGTTTCTTCTAGATTAAATCTTCTAGTCTTCTGATGATGATTCTTTCAAACACTCTGCTACTTCTGCACTTGAGATCTTATAAACCTTAGAAGTTCAAAAGCCTGTGAACTCTCATGATCAACCTCTAATTTCTTTTTCAACATCTTGGAAATCATCTCTTGACTTAGAGGGTATTTCTTCTCTGTCAGCATATGTATGGCTATACCATTTTGCATCAGTAAAATGTGAATACCATAAAAATCATATAAACTTCAGCTTATCACATTATATTCATGCTGATTATTCCCATATTTCATCTTATCTTCATCAGCTCAAATAAAGTGGCTAGATCTAACCCAAAGTATCAAATCATATCCTTATGTTTCTTGAAGCTCTAAACAATTTCTTTGACTAATCGTACAAACTATTACATCTTGTCTATAAAAGTCTTCAAGAATCTCACTCAAAACCTTTTTAGTTCTTGGAACTGCCATCTCCTTTAGATTGGATATGACATGAAATTTTCTGTCAAGTGTAAAGTCTTCCAAAACTATGTAATGTGGATTTACTTGTAGAGAGAGATTCAACATCTTCTGCAACATATTCTCTTTAGTATGATATCTAAAAAACCCTTTGAGTTTTCACTTCTCCAGCAGCTTCTTCCAATTTTGTTCTTAAAAGTCCTTTTTTCTAGGAAGTGATTCTTTATTTTTGCTCCAGATTCTTTAAACATCTTCTTCTTCATCTTTTCAGGAGACTTCATCTTTTCACTTCCATGCTCCATGTCTATAGGCTCAATATGTTGATTAAAATCCCAAACCTTTTCAAAGATTAGCCTAATCTTATTATAAGACATTCCTTTAAAATCACTAATCTTGAAGTTTCCCTGATTCTTCAAGTATTTGATCATATTCCTCCTTGCCTGGGCAATTGTCTTTGGTTTCATCTTTAGAGCATGATACCTTTTGACAGAAGGATCATTCCAATCTATCTTCTTAGATGTCTTGGCTTCAGATATAACTCTTTGCCTTTCCTATTCATCCTATTGTTTAGCAATTTCTTCATCCCTTACAATCTGTGCCCTTTGTTCTTCATTCATTTGTTCTTCTAGTCTGATGGCTTCAGCAAAACTTTACCTTTCTTGTTCAATCTCTTTCTTAGACTTCTTCTTGGGCTTAGACTCTATCATTATTGCTTTTCCCTTGTCTTTTCTTGTCCTTTTCTCTTCACTCCTTCTTGTATAAGTAACAGTTCTTCCAGCAGTACTAATATTTTCCTCAACAGTACTAACCACTGGAACTTTACTAGTAGTACCTTTTGTTGCACCAGCAGTACTAACTTCAACACTCCCTTTCTCACTACTTCATTGATCTTGAATGACTTCAGTGGGAGTCACTTCTTGAATAAATGGTTCAGTTTAAGTACTTGCTTTCTTTTGAACCTCTGCATCAGTTAATTTCTTCCCCTGTTTGGAAGAATCATCTTCAACATCTTCATCAGAAATGACAACCTTAGCTCTTCTCCTTGCTTTCCCAATCTTGACTCTAGCCTCTAACTTCTTGACCCTTAGAATGAGCTTAGTAAAAGCAAAACTATAACTTTTCTTTGTCTTTCTCAAGTCATCCTACAAAACTCTAATCCTCTCAGAAAGTTTGGTAACCAAATTCGTTAATTCATTTAGTTTCAAGCTACCCTCATCACTTCCATGTGAGTGAATAACTTGGAGAGGTAATTCACAGGGTGTAGAAAAATGGTGTTCTGCTCTAGTTGATGGTTGTGTTAGTGATGGTTGTGTTGGTGCAGCAGTGGTATGATCAGGTAAGTGGTCAAATGAAGGTGCAGGTGTATGTTCAATTAGAGGTTCAGGTGAGGTTGAAGGTTCATGTGAGTGGGAAGGTAAGGATGTGATTCTTGAAGGTGGATTGGAAAAGGTTCACGAAACGTTCTAAAATAGTAGGGAAATAAGCAACTTCCTGGCCTGAATAGCCTTTGTAGGCCTCTTAATATGTTTTAACACTTTATGCTAAGAGAGGGTAATGAGATGTTCTTGAGTGTGGTTGAAGTTGGTTCTCTGCATACTAAGCATATTTCCATACAGAACTAGGGGTACATGAATAACTTATGGGGTGCTAGAAATATTTGACACCATATGCTCAAAAATCATCCAAGAAAAATTATATTTTCTATTGGTAGCTAAACAGATAACATCAGTTGCAATATTACTATTAAACTGCTCACAAGCAGTCTTCTTTTGGCTAAGGCAATGAAGAATATTGTGAATAAGAAACCTCTATTGAGGTGAAAAAGCACCCTTTTGAAAAGTTAACTTATCTGAATTAGTGTTGATTATTCTCATGAGTGCAATGCTTAAAAATTCGAGTTGGGGTATAGAAATAACACCATCTTGATCATCCAACTTGAGATGTCGTCTTAAAGTTGCTTCGGTGATAGACATTGAGTGACCATCAATGGTAGCAGTAATCTGAAATTCTCCATTATCATTAGTAGAAGCTTCTGCAGACCTCTTAAAATTTATTGATAAAAGAAATATAAACATCTGGCTTCTTTGTGAGGGCATAGCAAATGTGACTTCGATTTAGGAAATCTATGATTTGATGAAACCCTGTACTTCCTGTAGATTTCTCTAAAAATGCTACCATGTTGTGCTTGTCATAAAAATCTAATTGCCATGAATAAACTGTGTGTAATTCGCTTGTTGTGGGATATGATTGTGGATGAATATATAAAGGCTGGTGTAAATTAATTGAAAATTTAAATTAGAGAAAGTAGAGATATTGTTTGACCGACTTAAAGAAAATTATGCTTATCTGATTAAATCAAAACATATATATAGAAAATCACGAAAAGTCCAATTGGTCAAACCCCTATATATAGGAATTGCAGAAATGTCTCAACGGCTCTATTAATTAATGAGAAATCTGTTAGGTCCAAACAGTACTAACTACCATCTAGTAGTACTAAATTTTGTCTAACAGTACTAAAATAAGCCTAGCAGTATTAACGTCTCCACCCAAAAGTAGTACAAACTCCAAAGTTTTGTATTAATAAAAAATAACTTCACACAATCCCTCTTTCTGTTTTTAAGCTCACATTTTATCTCTCAATTCTTTTAACTCACTTTTTACTATGTCTGTTTTTCACACATCTCTCCTTTTGTTTTTAAGCTCACCAATTCTCTCTTTTCTTTTGGCTCACAAATTCACACAAAGTATAATTTTTGGCAAACTACCAGCCATTAACAGATTTGAGTAGTCTTTACCAATAGCTGTTTGCTTTGGACTAGCCAATGCTTCATTGTAAAAACATGGTGCATTTATAACCATATAGTTTTGAGTAAACTATCAACTATCAACGGATTTGTGAAGTCTTTACCAGTAGCCATTTGCTCTGGACTAGTCAATTCTTGATGTCATAAGATAATGGTGAAACTGATGTGACCATTTGTTGTGTGTGGTTCAAAACCACCCACTTGAAGAACAAACAAAACTTCCTCCCCTCAATATTAACCATTGAGTAACCAATTCATACTTCAATGTTATTCTAAATGCTTCAATATTATTGTTATACTGAGTACTCTTGAATAGTACTGGGTTAAAACCTTGAAGCTATTACATTCTTTATCTAAGATGTATTTCTCTATGTATGCGTTTTTGTATATGCATTTATATTACCTTAAATTATGGATCTCCTTTATACATCACAAGGAGTCCTTTACAAGATAACTATCAATTGTCATAGATCACATACAAATCTTCTCTAAAATATAAAAGATTATACATTCCTTATTATTTATTCCATACATCTTTATCTCCAAGTAAGCAGCTATGACCATCTGCTAGTACTAAACCACTGGACTTCACTACGTATCTTTTGTATTTCTGCACCAACGCTGTACTAAACTTCAGCCTCTCCCTTTCTCACTAATTCCTTGATCTTGAATGACTTCAGGTTGAAAAGGTCCACTTTCTTGAATAAAGGTTCCGTTTCAGTACTTTGCTTTCTCCTTGTAACCTCTGCATCAGTTAATTTCCTCCCCTGTTTGGAATAATCATCTTTAACATCTTCCTCAGAAAGGACAACCTTAGCTCTTCTCCTTGCCTTTTCCAATCTTGACTCTAGCCTCTAACTTCTTGACCCTTAGAATGAGCTTAGTAAAAGCAGAACTGTAAGTTTTCTTTGTCTTCCTCAAGTCATCCTCCAAAACTCCAATCCTCTCAGAAAGTTTGGTAACCAAATTCGTCAATTCATTTAGTTTCAAGATACCCTCATCACTTCCAGCTTTTTTTGTTTTGAACTGTGAACAGTTTAACACCGCAAATTTCACGCAGCGGAATATACAACATTGGGTGTTAATTCATAGTTCAATTGCACAAGGATATAGAAAACGACTCGAAAAGAGGCGTTTAAAAACATTGTTCCATTTAAAGAAATTTCAGAGTAATTAAACACACGTCTACAGGATCAATTACCAAATTCATAACATAAGTTTTCCAAAACATGGAAGATTAGTTTTGATAAAATTGAACCAACTACAGTTCTTTAAAAATTTAGCGCAGACTCCTCGTTGCAGGCATCCTTCACCCTTGGTTACTGAGATAAACTTGCTTAAAAAGTCAACAAAATGTTGAGTGAAAATCCATAGATTTTGTAAGAGATAAAAAGGAACACAAGTATGAGTTCATCGGAGTGATTTTGTTGTTACGGACAAAGCCTTAATCCACACTTCTATTGCTATTGAGCTCATGACACCGAGCTTTATACGTTAACACATATATTGTAGTAAATCAGTTGCCCCATAATAGGATTATTGCCTTATACCTAAATTTCTAAATACAATTGGCCATTGACTGGGTGCTCGTAAGGTTTAGATTCATTTACCTCACGGGTCAGGGCTGTGTATCACAATAGAGCTAGGTATGGAGTAGTGCGATAACAATTTTTGGACATTATAAGTTTCAATGGTTGGGTGTGTTTTTGGACATGTGTTAGATGGACTAGGTTGCGATGCAGAGCGGGGAAAGCTGTAATGCTTCTGGTTCGGGGGGTATGGGGGTGTTTTAATTTACTGGGAGCGAAAGAGCCCCGCAGGGGTTATAAATACAGTTAATAGTTGAAAGCGAGGCTATGGAAAAACTCACTTGTAAGGCGGTAATTTCAAGACATATAAGATGCTGAAGATAAGACAATTTTACGCACATGAGCGTCCTATAGTATTGGACCGGCTAAGACAGTTTTTTGAATTCATTGTCGTATGGCGTTAGTTTACGTCTTCAAAAGATGGACTGTTTTAAAAGTTGGTCGTAGGTCAGTCGAGAGTTGGCTGGAATTAATTTTGGGTTTGGCTTTGGGGATAAGGTTTTGTGGGGGGGAAGTTGGAGGGTGGTGTGGATGGGATGGTAATGGGGGGAGGGGTAGAGGGTACCTAATCTCTATCAAAATATTAACATGTGGTTTTTAAGTCTTATGAACTTTTTTTTTTAATTTTATGAAATATTCCAAATTTGGTCGTATCATAAATCAAATTACAGTAATATTTTTAAGAACATGAGTCTGTTTCACCTCTAGAACAATTATTTTTGAGGTATACTTTTAAAAAAATCCGGCATCGCCCTGTCCTGGGGAAACAAAGAATACTAGTGAACATTTCATTTTTAAACTTCCTATGTAAAATAATAAGTTTTTTTTACGGATTTTGATAGAGTACAGATAATTGACAATTAAATTATTAGATAGTGCTATAGAAGTGAGAAATTGGATTTGATCAGACTTTCTAAGTTGTTCATCCCCTGTAGAAACTTTATTTTTAATTGGTAGTGCAAAATTTTGGGGGTTATACCCCAGTGTTTCAACAAACTCTTTGAATTTAGGGGGTCTTGTGTTTGGTAATTCGGGCCGTTCTGCTCCTATCCAGGAGGGTGTGTCGGAGAGTTGACATTGGTTTTAATATGTGTAAGGTGTATATTAGTAATTTCTTTGATCGCGTAGATTTGGGAGTGGGTAAGGGTTGGTAAATTTTTTTGGATGAGAGAGGCAGGGGGAAGAAGAAGCATACCACGTTCCCAACACGGACTGTTGTTGGTTTGAGAGAGATGGTTTGTTTTTTGGGTTAAGTAGGTTACTGGAAATTTTGATAAGGGATGTTGGGTATGTGTATATAAAGGTATTTGGGAGTTAATTTGGTAGTGAAGGTAGCGATACGGTTGTCGAGTTAACGGACCCTCCGAATTTACCAAAACTAGTCACTTTTTGCAATGAATTGGGAAACGGGGTATAACCCCATATTTTTGCACTAACTTTAAAAATATAAAGTTTCTACCTGGGGAGGACACTTAGAGCTATCATCTCCAAGTGGTCTCACATTTATAGCATATATAGATTTTGATTTATGGTCATTTTCGTGGAGTGGAAATATTCAGAAAATAAACTGTTTTGACATAGAAGGGTAAAATGGTAATTTCACTTAGGATCTTTGTTCCCCTGGACAGCGAGGCCTGGATTTTTGAAAAGTAGACTCAAAATTATTTCTGGAGGTGAAAACCTCATGTTCGTATGAATTACGGATTTTGATTTATGATTCGACAAAGTTGGAAGATTTCAGAATTTTATAAATAAAAGTTACTAGACGTAAAACCAAAACGGGTAATTTTGTGTGAGTTGACGGGTAAAGAGTAAAAGAGAAACATGGTATGAATGACATATTAATACAGATTAGGACACATTATTTAAGTAAAATTTGGTCAATAAAAATTGGAATGCAATGCCATGCTAGTTCGGACATAAGTAAAACTTTTATAAAGTCATCGTTTGGTTCATTTTCTTTCGCGTGAGTATTAGTTTATTTTTCTGAGTCGCGCCTTTTATTTTAGGTCGCTCTTAGGAGTATTTGTCTTCTTCAGCTCTTATATTGCTTGATATTACCGTCGTTTCAAAAAAAAAAAACAAAAAAAAAAAAAAAAGTAACTTCAAAACGGTGAGTTATAGCCTCGCCTTTAACTATTAAACTGTATTTTATAACCCGGAGGGAGATACATGTTTGTTTTATAAACAGAACACAAGAAACTTTATGGTATGCTGGACCCGAATATGAGATTAATTGCATGAGTAGCTATTGCCAAAAGACCCTAACATCATGAACTGTTAATTGCCTATAATGGGTGAGCGCTAGTACAAATAAATAGATCTATTGGGTTTGACAGCCCTGTCCGGAGGTATGAATCGAATCCTTTCGAGCACCCAGTCAATGGACAATTTGTATTTAGAATTTAGGTATAAGGCAATAATACCTAGTTATGGGGCAACTGATTTACATACAAGATATGTGTTAACGTTAAGGCTCGGTGTCATGAGCTCATAGCAATAGAAGTGGGGTTTATATTGATTAATGGCTTGTCCGTACCAAAAAAAGGTCACTCGATGAACCTAAAATTTGTGTGTTCCTTTTTATCTCTTACAAAATCTATGGATTCACCTCAACATTTTTGTTGACTATTTTAAGCACTGTTTTTCTCAGGTAACAAAGGTGGAGGATGCTGTATACGAGGATCCGTCTGCGCTAAAGTTTTTAAAGAAACTTTGTATTTTGTTCTATTTTATCAAACTAATCTTCCATGTTTTGGAAAACTTATGTTATGAATTTGGTATTGATCCTGTGGGACGTGTGTTTAATTACTCTAAAATTTCTTTAAATGGAACGATGTTTTTAAATGCCTCTTTTCGAGTCGTTTTCTATATCCTTGTGCAATTGAACTATGAATTAACACCTAATATTGTATATTCCGCTGCGTAAAATTTGGGGGTGTTAAACTGTTCACTCACATGGAAGTGATTAGGGTATCTTGAAACTAAATGAATTGACGAATTTGGTTACCAAACTTTCTGAGAGAATGGGATTGCTATTCATATGCTGACAGAGAAGAAATACCCTCTAAGTCAAGAGATGATAACAAAGATGTTGAATAAGAGATTGGAGGTTGATCATGAAAGTACACAAGCATATGAACTACTAAAGTTCATCAGATCTCAAGTGCAGAAGTAGAAGAGTGTTTGAAAGAATCATCATCAGAAGACAAGAAGATTTAATCCAGAAGAAACTTGGGATTTGAAGATAAATCACAAGTTTAGGGGAGGATTGTTGGGAATAAATCTTCACAAGAGTTAATACTGCCAAGGTATAACTAACAGTACTAATGGAGTTAGTACTGCCAGTACATACTTAGTACTGCCAGAGTTAGTTAATACTGCTAGAAGAAAGATTAATACTGCTGATGGTCAAAGCTGCTGACTTGGAGATAAGGATGCATGGAGATAAATAAGGAATGTATATCTTTTATATTTTAGGAAGATTTGTATGTGATTATGATTGATAGTTATCTTGTAAAGGACTCCTTGTGGTGTATAAAAGGAGATCCTAGGTTAAGGTTTAAGATACGCATACATAGACACATACGCTTAAGAGATAGAGAATACATCTTAGAGAAAGATTGTAATAGCTTCAAGGTTTGTAACCCTAGTACTAATCAAGAGTACTCGTATTATCAATAATATTGAAGCAGTTTGTGATATATTCATTGTTGGTACTGTTCCATTGCTAAATACTTCTAGAGTATCAAAGTGTAGATTCCGCATACACTTTGATATACAAACAAAGTCTCAACCATTGTTATTTTGGATTCATCCAAGGTAACAAACACTTTACTACGTAAAGAATCGATCAAGGTGTGGGATCAACAAGTGGTATCAGAGCAATGTGTGCTATAGATGGTGCTGGATTTGATTGGAGTGACATGGCAGAGGAAGAAATTCAGGCAAACATGGCTCTCATGGCATTCTCAGATTCTGAGGTAACAAATGATAAATCTTGTTCAAAAAGTTGTCTAAAAAACTATGATGATCTAAAGAAAAAGTATGATGATTTGCTTGTTAAATTAGATGATACTGGTTTTAAAGCAGCTACATACAAAAGAGGTTTATCAATTTTAGAAGGACAAATTCTTAAATATAAAGAACATGAAGTTCTTTTTTCTGAGGAAATTGCTTTGCTTAAAAGAAGTGTAGGTCACAAAGAATATCAAATGGGATTACTTAGGACTGAACTTGAAAAGGTTAAACAAGAAAAGGAGGGGTTTGAGTTTAAGATTGCAAAGTTTGAAAAATCAGCAAAAGACTTAGATCAGATGTTAGAAAGTCAGATAACTGACAAAAGCAAGAAAGGAGTAGGTTATCATGCTGTCCCCTCACCTCATCCTTTGATTCTTAATAGACCAACACCTTTAGACTTATCTTATTCAGGTCTTGAAGAATTCAAACAACCTGAGATTAATGAGTATGGTCCTAGGGATTCTAGTTTAAAGCCTACCACTGGTTGTGATAAAGAGTCAGATAATTCTAAGGAGAATACTGATGACTCTTTAAAACAACAACAAAAGACTGATTCGGGGCTAGTCAAAAATCCGTTTTGGGTCGAATTTAGGGTCGTCAATGTCCGACCCTAAGTTATAAAATGATGTAACTTTATTAAAGTTCTAGGGTACGCCAATGTCGACCCAAAATATATTAAGATGTCGGACAAAATTCGACGCCAAATTTTTCACCATCCGCTTAACAAAAAAAAAATTATATTAAAAAAAAAAACAGTTTGGGTCGACAATGTCGACCCAAATAAAAAAATGTTTAAAAAAGGTATAAACATATATAAAATACATTTAAAAAATTTATATATAAAATATTACTACAATTAAAAATTATATATAAAATATATTAAAACAATTTTGTAAATATATAAAATGCATTTAAAAATTTATATAATTAAATTACACGGAATAATTCCTATCGATTAAAAAATTTATCATTTATTAGTTTGCTAATTTGATTAAATTTACTTCGAATAAATGTGTTTATCACAATAAATATTCAAAAATACACGAAATGATTCCTAATCGAATAAATGTTTTATTATTATAATATTCAAATTTACATTAGAAATCGATAAACACTCAAACATTAAAGCATACTATGTTTTCCCATCTCAAACATTTAAACGCATATTAAGTTTTTTACATTCAAATGCTTGAAAATGATTTATCTTAATGAAAAACTACTCATATTAAAGGTTTTCATCCATTGATAGATCTGTGAAGTATTGCAGCTGACTTAAGTGTGTGGTTCTCGGGATGCCTTTCCATCTTAGTTGTCCCTTCTAGTACACTTATCCTTCGCCTCTGTGTCTTTATCCTTTCAGCCAAGGAAATTACAAGTTGAGCAATCTGCCATTCCGGATTCTTTTGATGAGATCGCGGCAGAATGACTTGGTCGGCGCTGAAGAAGTTTCCCGGAGAATGACTTGGTCGTGAAGAATAGTTCCCGGGAGAAATGACTTTGAGGGTGTTGACGGTCCGGAGAAGCATCCATCCACAAAAAAGTAGCCACATCCTCTCTCTGTTAGTTTGGCTGTTAGTAGGAAGGAAATCATTAAGAGAAGTCATTGACAAGCTACTATTTTATATTACCGATAATTTAGTTATGCTTTGATTGCCTTCACTTTGAATTAGGACATGGTAGTATCGTTGACCATAGCTGTGATCTCTGCTGTTGTTTCGTTCAACCAGATTTCGTTTTTAACTTGCACAACCAGTTTGATTAGAATCGCTCCATCTGGTGACAGTTGATCGAGGTGGTGGTGATGAATGTGGTGGTGGTTGTGTGAGGATAAGAGTGGTGTGTGTGCTTGGGAGGAAAAGATACTATTCTGTTTTTATGGTAAAGAAGAATGCTTGGGGGGAAGTATTTGGAGGGAGTTTTTGGTCTCGGGAGTTCTTTGGCGGGGAATTTTTGTCGGGTGATACGATTGAACCTCTAATTAGATAACCTTAACTCATAATGTGAGCTTAATATGAAACCCTAACTCATACGTTGAACCTCTAATATAGACCTGTAATATGAAACCCTAATCATAATGGAACCTCTACATATAGATCTTAGTATGAACCCTAATCATAATTGAACCTCTAATATGAACCCTAACTCATACGTTGAACTCTAATACTAGACCTCACTCATACGTTGAACCTCTATAATATAGAACCCCCACTTCATACGTTGAACCTCTTAATATAGAAACCCTCACTCATCGTTTGAACTCTAATATGTTCCCTGACTCATACGTTGAACCTCTAATATGAAACCGATAAACTCATAGACATTGAACTTCTAATATAGAACTTTTAATATGAAACCCTAAACTCATAATTGCTCCTCTAATATTGAACTTTGTAATATGAAACCCTTAACTCATACATTGAACCTCTAATATAGTCACCTGTAATATGAAGTAATAATTTTTAATAATTATAAAAAAATATTTTTAAAAATGATTTCTAATTTATTTTTAATGAATTATGTATAGTTTTTAATTATTTTACTATTATTAAAGTATTTGAACGTCTAACGTATAAGATCATAACATACGGACTCGTCCGTTGAACTCGATCGAACCAATTTATATTTTTTATAAAAAGTTATATATTTTTATAAAAAAAGTTTTATATATTTTAAAAAAATCATTTTATATATAACTTATAACGAATCGGAGAACCGGACCGACCCAGGCCGAAAGAACCTACAATTTATTTTTTTTTATAAAAAGTTATATATTTTTTATAAAAAAAAGTTTATATATTTTATAAAAATCATTTTATATAATAATTATATTCGAAATGGGTAACCGGACCGGAACCCGGCCGAAACGAACCAATTATATTTTTTTTTTTTTAAAGTTATATTTTTATTAAAAATGTTTTTATCTAATTTTATAAAAATCATTTTTATACAATAAATTGTGCTATTACGTAAACGAGGAACCGGACCGACCCGGCCGAAACGAACCAATTTATATTTTTTATTAAAAGTTATATATTTTATAAAAAAGTTATTATATATTTTATAAAAAATCATTTTATATAATAATTATATACGAAACGAGGAACCGGACCGACCCGGCCGAAACGAACCAATTTATATTTTTTTTTAAAAGTTATATATTTTATAAAAAGTTTTATATATTTTATAAAAAAATCATTTTATACAATAATTGTATACGAACGAGGAAACCGGGACGACCGGCCGAGAACCAATTATAATTTTTATAAAAGTTATATATTTTATCAAAAAACAAGGTTTTATATATTTTATTAAAAATTAATTTTATATAATAATTATATACGAAACGGGGACGGACCTGACTCCGGCGCCGAAACGAACCAAATTTATTTTTTTATAAAAAGTTATATATTTTATAAAAAAATCAAAAGTTTTATATATTTTATAAAAAATCATTTTATATAATAATTATATACGAAAGAGGAACCGGACCGACAATTTATATTTTTTTAAAAAAGTTATATATTTTATAAAAAATCATTTTATACAATAATTGTATACGAAACGAGGAACCGGACCGACCCGGGCGAAACGAACCAATTTATATTTTTTATAAAAAGCTATATATTTTAAATGATTTCTAATTTATTTTATTATTTATTTTTAATGGAAATAAATTATTTAGTTTAGGTAAAGTTTTGTAATTATTTAATATTAAAGTATGATTATTTTTAATAGAAGGAGATTTATATTTATTAAGGGGTTTAGGTCGACCATTGTCGACCTAATTAAACAAATAGGTCGAGCCCTATGTTTGCTCCATATATTATTCACATAAGTCAAAAATCCCGCCAAAAAATAAAAGGACTTTAGAGGTCGACATGCGACCCTAAGTATATCAAATATATGTCGACCCAACCCAAACAATATTCGCGTGTGAATTTCTCTTGAACCAACTTAGGGTCGACATTGCGACCCCAAATTCATAGGCAATGTCGACCAAAATGTAATCTATACATTCTTCAAGTTAACGATTATCGATTGATACTTAGAAAAAAAAACACCCCCCCCCCCCCCCCTCTTCAACATCACCACCACAGCCAGTCCACATCTCCACCACAGCCACATCACCACCCACAGCCACACCACAGCCACCCCACAGCCAAACACCGGCACCACACGAGCACACGTGACGCAGCACCACCCTCCTCCTTCTTCTATAGTTTAATTCTTTTTTTTAATCGCTCTAATTAATAATTCTTAAACCCTTGTTGGTTGGTTTTAATAAACCCTTAATTGATATAGAGGTTTGTTTGTTTTATTTTGTTAATTTGTTTATTTGTTGATTTATTAGTAGGTAAATTTGTTTTTATTATTGTTAATGTGGATGTTAGAGCCACCTCTCACCACCGGCTTCCCGGACATTCAGACATGCTAACGACTGGCGTCAAGATCCGCCATTTGGGCTAGAGCAGCAAAGGAATAGGCATGGGACCTTTGCTAGCAACTAAAGTCAACCCCAGTCAACCACAGGTTTGTTTCGGCTTAAATGCGGGCTGTTTGTTTCGGCTTATATGATGTTTGTTTCGGCTTAAATGTGAACGAACAGGTGTTGTTTTGGCTTAAATATGATGTTTGTTTCGGCTTATATACTTATAAAGGGGTGTTTGTTTCGGCTTATATACTTAAGGGGTGTTTGTTTCGGCTTAAATGTGAGCTTATGATCATATTTGATTTCGGCTTATATTTTCATAAGCCCCAATTTAGAACAGCTTATGCTGATAAGCTCTTGTTAAACAGCTTATCAGAATAAGCTGTTCTTAAACAGCTTATTCTGATAAGCTGTTTAACAACAGCTTATTTGATATAAATTGATGTTTTTTTCTTCATTATAATAGAATTTAAATGTATATGCGTTTAGGATTTTAGGATTTCAGTGATTAATTTTGGAAAATCCTTGTCTGAATTTAATAATCCTATAGAAAACCCGTACGGAATTAATTTATTAGAAATTAATTTCGGAAAGTCCCCTGTTTGGGACTGCTTTTTGAATGTTTTCTCTCATTTAGGATATGAATGCGTATAACTGGTTTACTATTTGAGATAATTTCGACAGTGTTTCTCCTTTACTCCTACGAATATGTCTTTAAACACATATTTGGGGAGTTGAGGGGAAATGCTACCGAAATTTTCTCAAATAGTAAATCGGTTATACGTATTCATATATGTGACGAATCATTCAAAGAGTGGGTTAGGATTGCCTTCCATAGTTGTACTAGGTGAACAAAACATCTCGTATTCCTCGTTTGAATATGTTTAATTAAGTGCATATAATAACTAATTGTATCGTTAAAACGCAGTTATGGTAATTGATAAGATTTGGACCTGTTTAGGGCGTCATAAAAAAACATTTTTTTACCGGTCTTAAGAAATTCGTCGAGCATTGCATGCCTTTAGTGAATAGTTCCAGAAATGTAAAATGTCAATGCAAGTCTTGTCGTAATGTATCTTGGGTTTCCCTCAACAACCTTTCACACCACATTACGAATAATGGGTGGGACCCAAGTTATAAAACATGGACTAACCACGGTGAACCGAATCTTCCTCCGCCAATAATACATAACACAACACAGCCTCAGATGAGTGACATGACAACGTGCCTTAATGATCTTAGCTACATTCCTCCGAATAATGAACAAAATGAGCCAACTCAAGGAGATATTGGTGAGACAAGTAACGAACCGACTCAAGCTATACGTAACGAGTTTGAAGAGTTATATGTGAGTGTCAACGAGGAGCTGTACCCGAATTGTGACTATGTGACTCGATTAGACTTTATAGCAAAGTTTACCTATTTTAAGGTTAAAGGTAAATTGACTGATTCTATATTCAATGAAATGCTAGAGTTTTTCTAAAATGTATTTCCCACCAGTAAAGGATACAAGCTCCCACCGTCATACTATGCAATAAAGAAGACATTTAAAATAATCGGGTTAGGGTACGAGTCGATACATGCTTGTGTAAACGATTGCTTCTTATTTCGGGGCAAAGATAACAAAGATGTGCACTTAACACGAGTAGATGGAAAGACAGTAACACACTGGGGAAGAAAGTTCCTAAGAAGGTGTTGCATTACTTTCCGATCATTCCTAGACTACAACGTTTGTACAAGTCTAGTCACACTGCAAAGGAAATGACTTGGCATGCTACTGGAAAGTGTACGGAGCCCGGTAAGATGCAACACCCGGTTGATGGTAGAGCATGAAAGAATTTTGACACAAAGTATCCAGATTTTGCAAAATAACCAAGAAATGTTCGATTAGGGTTGGCTGCTGATGGTTTCAATCCATTCGACAACCTTTGTCAGTATTACAACATGTGGCCGGTGATATTGACAACATACAATCTTCCTCCGTGGTTATGTATGAAAGAGAGTTCTTTTATGTTGACGTTGTTAATTCTTGGCCCTAAATCCCCAGGCAAGGACATTGATGTTAGTTGAGGCCTTTGATTGATGACCTAAAAGATTTATGGGCACTGAAAGGTGTCGAGACTATAGACGTTGCTACAGGCCAGAAGTTCAATATGAGAGTGATGGTTTTATAGACCATCAATGATTTTCCTGCTCGAAGTATTTTGTCTGGGTGGAGTGGGCAAGGTTACAAGGCATGCCCTAAATGTAATGAAGACACTCCATCTATGCGTGTGTTAGGCAAAACAACTTATGTTGGCTACAAAAGATTCTTAAAGAAGCCCCATAAATAGAGGAGGTCACTTGATTTCAATGGTGAAACCGAAGATGGAGATCCTCCTAGAAAATTTGACCGGGATCAAATCATGGCTCAACTTGCTAGATTGCCCACGCGTGTGAAGGGTAAACATCTGAGGTATGAGGGTCTGAAGATAAAACGCAATGTTCTTGTCGAGCTGAATTAGACTAAACTATCTATTTTTTACGAGCTTGAGTATTGGTCCTTTCTTACACTAAAACATAATTTAGATATCATGCATATAAAAAAATATGTTGGAGAGTATCTTGAACACTTTGTTAATGAATGAAAAATCTAAAGACACCCCCAAGGTTAGATAAGACTTGAAAATGTTGGGCATTCTAAGTGGCTTGTGGCTCGGCCAAAACAAAAACGGGAAGTGCTCGAAGCCTCAGGTTGCGTATTCTTTCACACCAAAGAACAGAAAAAAGTTTTGTCAGTTCATCAAAGGAGTTAAACTACTAGATAGGTTCGGATCCAAATTCAAGAACAAAGTGACCGATAATGATACCAATATAACGGGCCTGAAGTCTCATGACTGTCATATAATGATACAACGTTTACTTCCTTACGGACTTTAGCAATACTTGCCCGCAGACGTTGCAAAACCAATAATCGAGCTATGTTCATTCTTTAAGCAAATATGCTCTCAAACTTTGATGGAGGATGACATGTTGAAAGATCAGAGCAAGGTGGTCGATATTATGTGCAATCTCGAGCTCATATATCCTCCTTCTTTCTTTGACATTATGATTCACTTGGTTATCTATTTACCTCTAGAGGCTCTTGAAGACGGGCCTATTCGCCCCCGGTGGATGTATCCATTTGAAAGATACATGAAGAAGCTAAAAAATTATGTATGAAATAAAGCTAAGCCGGAAGGTTCGATTGCGGAGGGTTATGTTGCAGAAGAAGCATTGACTTTCAGTTCTCATTATTTTTGGGATGTTACCACGAAATTTAATCGTCCCGACCGTAATGTAGATTTCCCTCCCCCAACATGTCAGTTTCAGGTGTTCCGATCAGTATGTAAATCGATTGGTTTACGGTCGGTTATTCGGTTTGATCACCAAGAATTGAAGAAAGTGATATGGTATGTACTTCACAACAGTCCTAAAGTCGACACGTACCGAGCCAAGTTCAAGAGGTACGCGTTTTTACTTTGAAACTTCTTTTTCTTAACTTATCTTTTTGACGACTTATTCTAATACCATGAACATTTTTCAATGAATTTCCTAACCAAGACATGAAAAAAGAATTCCCCGGCTGGTTTGGGTCGCAGGTAAACTTAGACTTATTGTTTGTATTTAACTGTAAAAATAACGATATCATATTTTGTGTTCTCTATCTAATCCTATCTTCTTCATAGATCTATCAACGACACATAGACAAAGACCCAGGTGTTAGCGCAAGCAGTGAGTTATTCGGTTTGGCTTGTAGACCAACACCGACTCCAATCTCAGCAACTCTTGCGTAGTCAACGGTGTAAGGTTTGTCGTGCACAGCCGCGATGAACGTCGCACAACTCAAAACAGCGGCATTTGCTCGCTTGGTGACAAGGACGGAGAAATGTATTATGGTCAGCTTGAAGAAATCCTTGAGTTTTCGTATATGTCATTCAAAGTTGTGTTGTTTCGAGTTAAATGGTTCGAAACTAGCAACGAAGGACGTAAAGTCAAACATTTTGTCATTAGAAACAACATGACACAAATTTGGGCAAATGATGAGTCGTTTAAAGATGATCAATACATTCTCGCAACACAAGTCAAACAAGTCTTCTACCTTAAAGATATGGCCAGACTACCACCCAACTAGAAGGTCATCGAAGATGTGAATAACAAAAAGTTTTCGAACGGGGGTGTCATCGTGGTAGAGGACGATTATGATGTTATACATTTTGACAACTCATCTGATCTCACACTTTCTACTAGTATGAATGATTTAGATTTTGCAACCTTGCATATAGATGGTCAATCAATGGATGTTGACGCACCACCAGATATCATTGATGTTGACGAAGACAATGATATTATTGATGATGAAGACGCCCTTCCTCGTGATTTAGCAGATTCTGATGATGAAGACCTCGTTAATGTTGATGATGATGATGTAGCTGTTGTTTATTCTAGTGAAGAAGAAGATTGATCTTGAGTTGTAACTTGTAAAAGACACTTATTTGAATGAATGAATGAAATTGTTATAGATTGTTTAAATGGGTATATTTATTTGGATGTGTGCATGCTTTTATTGTTTTGTTCATGAATTTCTATATGTTATTCTAATGGTACTTGTATAGATCTCAGCAGATGTAGCAAGGGGTCACGACGGTAATGGTGGCGGTGATGATCGTCCCCCTCCACATCACATAGGCGGCTGTTGCCGAGGTAAGAATTTCTAGATTATTGTAATATAAGCATAAACTTGATACATTGAATTTGCTTGCCTTGAATTTTTATGACGTTATCACTCACTTGATTTTGTAGGCAAGGGCACCCGAAAACCCAACCTGGGAGGCAGGAAAGCCGGCAGGCTGAATACCTGCAAGGAAACTAGGAACCTCGGGTTAAGGAAGATCACGAATCAATTTGGCCCGCAGGCAATCCGGTTTGAGTGGAGCAATAGAGACACGCTGATGCCTTTCGGTGACCACGCGGCTCATAGGGGTAACCTCCTCGGGGAGATCGTCCGGGAGTTCCCGATGCATTTCAGTTCTTGGCACAATATCCTAAAGGAGCAGAAGGCGGGGGTCCTGTGAAAGATTAGGGTCAGTTATTTCTTTATCCTTTTATGTTTATTTTATTATCGTTTTACATTTCTTTAATTGTGTATATTTATCTAAATTCGTTTATTTATTTATATCATATAAATAAATAAACAAATTTAGATAAATATATAAATTATATCTCTAAGTCTGTCTTTGTTATATATGATTCCAGAACCAGTTTGACTTGAATCCCCACATGCAATTCGAGCTTTGGCCAAAATTCAGGAAGGGCATCGATCAACATCTTGGCAAGATCTACACGAACAACAAGTCGTCGTTGAAGAGGGATTATTGGGTTAAGAACCCCAATGAAGAGACTTACGACGTGTAAGCTATCAGATCCCGACGTCTCACGAACATCTTTGCGGAAGATTGGGATGAGTAGATCCGGTTTTGGTCTGATCCCAAGAACATGGCCTGGTGTGCTCAAAATGCTCAAAACCATGCAAAGAGCACGGTCGTATGCCGACAGGGATCCCAGTCACTTGTTGCCCTCCAAGATAAGCAGGTAATAAACATTATAATTATTTTACATATATATAGCTCATTATACGCTTTGGTGTGTTGTGAATTGTCGTTTTTAATTTGTTTCATCTTATATACTTGTGTATGTACGGATGCAGAGCTCCGTGACTCAAGAGTACCCGTCCCTCATCTAGACCTTCTTCGATACATATACTGTTTGTTTGCAACCGTTAAAGACATCCACACATTTCTTGATATGTGTATTTCACCCCTTTAATATTGCATAAATATATGTATATATATGTATATAGTAATGTATTATATATGTATCTAATATATTATATATATGTATATATAAGGTATATAATGTACATATATATATAACTATAGTTATATATGCACATAATATATAATATATATATATACATATATATATATATACACACACATATATATATATATATATATATATATATATATATATATATATATATATATATATATATATATATGGTATATATATAATAGGGTATATATGTACTATGATAGTATAGTTTATATTAGAATATGTTTAGTAAATATATATATATTATTTATAATATATTATTTATATAATTTTATGTATATAAAGGTTATTTATATGGATATAAAGGTAATATATGTACCTATAGTAATATATATATATATATATATATATAGATAGATATATACAGAGATAGTTTTACATATATATATATAGATATTATATATAACATATAAATATATATAAATATATAATATATTACATTAGAGATATATATATATACTATTGGGGTGTCAATGTCATAGAGTGCAATGAGCTAAAGAGCACTCGAGTGTCAAAGTAGATATCTTAGGATGATTAAACGAGGTTGATTAGACAAGATTTCACTGGATTATGCAAGATTTTTTCAATTTTTTTAAGATAGTAGTATTGTACATAGGGAAGATAACTTAGAGAACTCGGATGCTCACTACTTTTTATTCGACAAAAGGGGTAGAAGAAAGTGTAAATGAAGTAACTTTTAAATTTGTTACCTATACTTACGTTTACATATTCGTCATCATCAAATTGGAGATTGTGTGAGATATTTACTCTATACATTCTCTTTGTGTTTTGGTGATGGAAAACATGTAAACGTTGTAAATCATAACGTAAAGTATACAAGTTACTGTATACATAATATCTTCTACATAAACATTCATCAACTCTTCTCAACGTCCTGGTACTCCTACAAATATGGACTTCGCTAATTGGATTGGGTCAAGAAAATGAACAAGCCTATTGGAGGCCCATAGAGTTTGGCCCATTAAGGCCCATCAAGACCCAATCAAAGCTTCTAGAAGATAGAGGGAAACTAGTGAATTCAAATTTAAATTTACTTCTAGAAGATTGATGAGAAACTAGTTGATCAAAGCTTTTATCCAATCACCATTTTATCTATCCAATTAGACAAAAGAGACCTCTCCAATCCCAAGGCCTCTCTTATAAGAATCCCAAGTATTCTTTCCCCCTCCTCCAAGTAGAAAAAGCATGAAATTATATACAGACGACTAGAGTTTTTCTTTCTTTATCCTTTGATCAATGTTTTGCATAAAAGGCATGGATCATAGTTACAACTTTATGTTATTCCACTAGATTCCAAGGGTATGTAAGTGATGTATAGATGTCTCTTACTTAAAAGGATCACATTTGTTTACTCACTTATCGGTAGTATGAGCGTCGACATGAGAAAGGTGATTACATTTGATCACTTGTATGTAATATGGTAGATTGTGTTGTATGTTGTAAATCATTTGTGTATATTGTGAAGGTGTGTATATTAGTTAGATCGTGGTGATCATAGGAAGGTGTGTTAGATTGTGGTGATCGTATAGAGATTAGATAGATCGGGGTGATCGTGTTTGTGTCTAGGGGAAGTAAAGTAGTGCGGTTAGTATTTTAGTCCTCAAAATACAAAAGGTGTGGTAGATTGGTTCTAGCTAGGATTAGAACTAGACATTAGCTTAGCGTCAGAAATTGGTGTAAGCTAAAGTTGTGTATGGTTTTCTCCGCCCAAAGGGAGCTTGTTGACTAGTGAAGAGAACTCTCGAGTTTGGTGCTCTGGGTGTGGAGTAGGGCGAAGAGGTGCTTCGTAACCGAACCATTATAAATCATCGTGTCCGGTTTGAATTTCTTTTTTACTTATCTCTTTATATTTATACTTGCATTTATCGCTCTATATTTATATTTGCAATTGTGAGTTGTGTTTCTTATATAGTTTTGATTGTGTTTGTGTCGTGAATTGATGTGAACATTGTGTTTTGGGTTGTATTGTGGTGACACAATTTGATAAAATATGCATTATTAGTATAGAATTAATATGAGCACTCTTCATATTATATCACGCTGGATCGGTAATTTAATACGAAACATATTTTCTGTTTTTAAAATGAAAACGTATTCACCTCCTCTACGATTTCCATAATTGGTATTAAGAGGCACATCACTCTAATGTTCAAAACAAATAGTTTTAAAAATCGAGTACGATCCATGTATCAAATTACCCATGAAGGGGGATTAAATATGAAAAGTGTTTGTTGCTTAACTTGTATTAGTTTTGTTGTTAACTACACTAATTATACTAGCTCGAGGTAAAAATGATGCTTAAAATAAGTGTTATATGTTCGGTATCAAGTTCAGAAAGTTGTACACCTTTCTGCAAAGTCAGTAAACAATTTTGTACAAAAAATGGCAAATCTGAGTGTCAGATGGCCGACCCCCTTAAGTGTATGGGCGACCCCCTTAGCTCCTGGCTGGCCCCCTTATCAATCAGGGGACCGCCTGTCTAATTCGGCAGATTTTCAGAAACTTTGAAAATTCATATAAAATCAACCGTAAGTCCGTAGAAGTCGTGTCATCCGCCATTTTGAAGATAATTAAGTCTACTTTCATATAAAGATACTTACAAGTATTTATTTCAAACTTAAGTAAGTCATAAAGGCAAAATACTACTTATTGTCCAAAACGTTGAGTCTCGTTTTGAGGTAAAACTTGTTTTTTTATTTTTTTCCTTCGAGTCGGGCATTTCTAGTGGGTATATCTTTGAGAAATGGTGCAATTAACTTTTCAAAATATTAAAATTGGTTAATTTTTGAAACGAGGAGGAAACTAATTAGTTTTCAAACAAAACCGAGCTAAGTATACATTCTTGTATCTAATACACAAAACGACGACAAGTACTTTTATGTGTTATGCTATATGATTATGTGCACTTCTTTGTGTTTTAATTTTGTTAATAGAAATTATTAAGTGATCGTTTCTATTTGTAATTGAGCTAATTAAATATCTAAGCACATGCGTCATGTACACTATTCGTTTGTAACTAGTTTTACGGATTATGCCTAACTAGAACTTATGCTAGATTTCTTGCATTAAGATTGTGAAATTGTTCTTGCATTGCATATAGGAAAATATCACTTTGTTTGCAAATGTTACATCAACATCTTGTAAACCTTATTAAACATAATAACTCACTTAGGTCATCATTTTAAATGTCCTCATACTTAATGCTAGTCTTAGGATTAATGGAACA